>BGNK01001829.1:0-118808 GCA_003297005.1 Symbiodinium sp. clade A Y106
CCCGTCGAATTTGCAACTCCAGTTGCTGTCGCAGTTTTGGGGCTTGAGCCTCTGCAACTTCACCGGCCGTGACAGTTGAGGCAAGTGAGCCTCGGGAACTTATGCAGATAGGGAGCCTCTGCCCCTGCATCTGTGACAGTTGAGGCACATGAGCATCGGCAACTTCTGCAGCTGTCACAGATAGGCGGCCTGAGCTCCTGCATCTTCTGCAGCTGTCATTTTCGTTGATGATGATGATGNCCCCTGCATCTGTGACAGTTGAGGCACATGAGCATCGGCAACTTCTGCAGCTGTCACAGATAGGCGGCCTGAGCTCCTGCATCTTCTGCAGCTGTCATTTTCGTTGATGATGATGATGACGATGGGTTGAGGCGCCAGGTGGTTGGTAGGCGGGGGGGGGTGGCTAGTAGTAGTAGTAGTAGTAGTAGTAGTAGTAGGTAGTAGTAGTAGTAGTAGTAGTAGTAATAGTAGTAATAGTAGTAATAGTAGTAATAGTAGTAATAGTAGTAATAGTAGTAATAGTAGTAATAGTAGTAATAGTCGTAATAGTCGTAATAGTCGTAATAGTCGTAATAGTCGTAATAGTCGTAATAGTCGTAATAGTCGTAATAGTCGTAATAGTAGTAATAGTCGTAATAGTCGTAATAGTCGTAATAGTAGTAATAGTAGTAATAGTAGTAATAGTAGTAATAGTAGTAATAGTAGTAATAGTAGTAATAGTAGTAATAGTAGTAATAGTAGTAGGAGCAGTAATAGTAGTAATAGTAGTAATAGTAGTAGGAGTAGTAGTACTCCTTACTTGAAGAGCATAGTAGTAGTGGTAGTGGTGGTGGTAGTTGTAATAGCAGTAGTCGTAGAGAAGTGGTGGTCATAGTAGTAGTAGTCATAGTAGTAGTAGTAGTAGCAGTAGTAGTAGCAGTAGTAGTAGTAGTAGTAGTAGTAGTAGTAGTAGTAGTAGTTGTAGCAGTAACAGAGGTAGAAATAGAAGTAGTGGTGGTGGTTGTAGCAGCAGTGGTAGAAGTAGCAGCAGTAGTAGCAGTCGTCGTAGTGTTAGTGGTCCTAGTAGTGGTAGTGGTAGTAGCAGTGGTAGCAGTGGTAGTAGTAGTAGTAGTAGCAGTAGCAGAAGTAAGCAACTAAGGAAGCAAGTAAGTGCTAGCCTGCTCGACTGCTCGCAAGGCACCGATGATGTGTCTCTTGCATGACATGTGCTGCGCAAAAAGCAGACAACAAGATGACAGCCGGCTTTTGCAAACAGCTGTCCTGCGGATGGTCACCACATATGCACCTGCAAACGTTGCTGATCTGAGCCATGGCAATTCTTGCAGCTACTGCTCGATTGCATCTGTGTTTGCTGTCGGAAGTCTTATTGAATAAGCACCCTTCATGGAAGCGAAGCGTATCCTCATTACAAACACGCCTTACCCTAACATGAGTCACTACACCTACAAGTTTGAGTGAATAACGAAATACTGAGCGCCTACAACCAAAAGTAGCAAATAGAAACTCCAATGTATGAACAAATTCGAGCATAGGTCCAAAAGGATAATTAGTAAGCCCACTGCACGGCAACACCAACCGAACATAGCTCAAACTTTCGATCATGAATGGGAACTCCTGCGAAATCGGCCTACAGGATCACGACTTTACGAGCACACATTCCTTCCATCTTTGCTCCTCTTCCTCTGAAGTCTTCGACGGCCCCTATTGCATAAACTCGGGAGTGTAATCAGTCATGTTCCTCCCTTAGTCATTGAATTTGCATTTTGGTGGGATCTCGATAGACAATGATTAAGTTGGGTAGAAAATGCAGCAGCCTCGTGCAGGGAAGCTTCTCGATCGCAGTGGAAACCGAAACAGTTGTCTGCACAACAGTTTCTGTAGCACTTACCATCCCGATGTAGCTGTCTCAGAAACTAATGCAAATTCATGCTCAAGTGGAATCAAGTAGGAATCGCTGAAAATGCGCAGGTGCGAACTCTAAACCGGATTCCAACTCCACAGGTGTTTTGTCGGATTTCAATGCAAATAGACATCGAATGCAGGTTAGCTTCATGCAGGAAAATTCCTGCACCAAGAGCAGTGATACGACAAGAGCCACTTTCGCAAATCCAACCGTCATACATCGATCGTACAGTAGCCAACCGACAAATATTTCAGCCATTGCGCAGATGTCACGCGTTGCAGGAGAAAAGGAGACGCGGAGAACAGACTCGGGCCTGCGGAGTAGATTCTGCATGGGGGGTGACCGGGGTGACACGAAAACTTGTAAACGGTTTGTTTTCGATGTCTGTCTACGTGTTTCCAGGTGGGGTTAGCGCGCATTGCCAAGCGACGAGTACAATTTGGATACGAAGCATGTTCGCGCGAAATTCACCTCAATTCGTTTCAGGCTCCAGTAAGATCGAATGATAGACAGATAGATGGACAGACAGATAGGTAGATAGATAGATACATAGAGAAACAAATAGATAGATCGATTGCGCATTGAATGTGTGTTGAAGTCGTAATGATGCAGCATTTGCAACAACAGATTACAACAGACCTGTCACGGGTCGAATCAAAGCTTGGCCGGAGTTTTACCAAGGAACCAAACTTTCTGATTGCAACCATGCTTTAAGACATTAATTGCATGCTGAACTCTCCATGTGCTTTTTTGTCACCAGCTGTTTGTTCGCGATCATCCTAATCGTGTCAACTCATATAACTGACGAATTGCCAACATATTGCAGTACCTGTCAGGAGTTAACGACCTATGCTCGACAATACCTGGTCCAGACCAGAGGCCCGGCTCAGGGTGTAGCCAACAATGGCTCTTTGTTGATTGGTGCACCCTCACCTTGCTCGGGCAGCAGGTCCTTTTGCCTAGCAAGTCTCCTTTGTTTGTTCATTTTTGATATTTTTGTTATTGTTCTACTCCCGATTCCTCTGGCCGTGCTTTGGTACAAAGCAGTATGCTGTACCATGTCATGTAATGCTGTGCTATAACTTTTGGTAGTACCAAATACTTTTCATTGTATACCGGCATAGTTCAGTTCATTTATCACTTCCCAGGCAATCTCCAACTCAGACATTACATTCAAGTTTATTTCGCTGCATTCTGCTAGGCCTGCATTTGCAGGACGTGGCTTGTTGCTGCATGTTACTTTCTTAAGCAGACCTGAACCGTGTTGCTTTAAGCGGCCGGAGTCGTGTGCAAGCTGGCATGAATCATGGGGGACGTGTTAACCTTGCGCCCAATGCTGTGCGCCTGCGTCTGAGGCGAAGAGCATCCAACCATGTCTGCGTGCATTTCACGTATGCTAACTGGACGAATGCGGACTTCGCATCATGTAGCACCTCAGCCTTCTGTGCCAACAGCATCTCCTGTAACTATGTGACATCCCAACTGTGGATGGACCAAATCTTGTACCACTCTTCATAAACGTCTTCTAATGATTCCCCGCACGCACGTTATAATAGTTTTGGCCACGAAAAGCTGCGGGCCGGATCTGTTAAAATGGCCGCAATTTGGCACCGCTCAAGTAATCAGCTGATTACCAATGTGACGTGCGGGTGCAGGGCTTGATACCTCAATCGCTTGAGGTATGCAACCGACGGGCAGAAGTGCTTTTGCATCTGTTGCGCTCCTACCAGTGTCCAGTGACTACAAACTGACAGTGCGTAGTTACCCCTTCCTACGGTGCCTGGACTCAGGACACGCAACACAGCAACTCGGCCCATCTACAGTCAACGGTACAGTCTTGCCAAAATGCAGGAAAATCCAGCGTTTAGCTGTTCTGGACATCAAGAAGCCCAACAAAAAACTACAGTATTGTTTCCTTTCCACCGAGCAAACACATGCAAAATGCCAGTAAGCACTACAGTCAACACTGCCAAAGTAGTGGAAGTTCCAATGGCCGCAATCTTGCACTGCTCAAGTAATCCTAGCTGCCAATGTTGAGTTAGGGGATAAGGGGCTTGATGCCCAATCGATTGAGGTCTGCAAGCACAGGTGGTGCAAATTTCGCCCACCCACCGGACCAGACTTCACCAGTGTCACTAGCGCTTGCAATTCAGGTTAATAATGGTTGATACTTGCGCTTTCCATGGAAATCGGGTATGTCAACGCGCTATCTGGGACCCAGGTTGCCAGATTAGATTCCGAAGAGATTGTTCGGCGATGCTCGGCATGTTCCAAGCAAGTTACGTTTTTGGAAACATGAATATACACGCCTCTCCAAGTCTCAATCACACCCGGAGGAAGAGTTGTAGATTCATGACTACATGCTGTAGCTGTCGAAGGATGCACACTGCAGAATGACAGTCGTACCGCTGCTGGAGCCGAATTGCAGCGGGGACATAAGCCAGGTGCCAATCCGACCATCACATGCATACCACCGCAGATGAAGCCTTTTGCAGGATCGCAAGCAGCTGCAGGCTGGTAGCTTTCGGGTGCGGACGGTGTCCTACAGCCCCTGTTGATGTCACACCAAAGTCAGGGCACCAGGACCGCCCAAGAAAACCGGCTGCGAATCTCTCATGTGTAGATGCTTTTCAGGTCATCCGCGCACGTGGAGAACCTGGAACGCCGTCACGATCTTTAGTCAAGTCTACTCGAACCCATACATACCGCACGGTGGACTTGTACTTCTAGTGATGCTTGTGACTCTAGTGTCTGTGGCAATCCGTCGCACTGTTCACTGCATAAGCCGCCAAACTATCTTTCAGCACATGCATTCCGATCACGAACTTCCCGGAAAAAATAGTGCAAACGCCTGCTTCGGCTTTTGCTGCTTCTTCTTCTTGCCCCGCTTTCCAGATTCGTCATCCTGCAGAGTTTCCCACACGGTAGCTCAGTTTGAGCAACAAGAAGCAGACAGTCATATTGAGCCGTCTTGCTAACTGCCAGATGCATCGCCACACCCTCGCCTGTTCTGCTTTTCCGGGTAGCAGCTCGCATTCATCGTAAATCTCGCTTGCCTTACTTGCTTGTGTTGCGCGAGCAGCAGTCTCTTTCGCACACGAGTCTGCTTGTGAGTCAAGCAGATTGACTTGTCCGTCCAGGGTAAGCACACCGTCCAACGCGCATTTTCGGTTCCCTGGATCAGCTCCCAACATTTCCTTGACTATACAAACGCCAAGCCTTCCTTGTCATTGCTCGAATCGTCGAAGGTCACTTACTCCATTGCGGAGTCGGGGAGCAGGGAAAGACACTGGCATGGCAGAAGTTCAGATGGTCCGAGAACAATATGAAGGATCATGTGTACAGCGTCGTCCACATCAAGGGCACGGCTCCACATGTTTGTTTGCGAACTTGTGATTAATTCTTTCTCGCATGTGGTTCGAAGGCACCTTGGGCAGCAGGTGTGAAAAGAAGATGCCCGATGACCGTAGCATGTGCGCCATGCATTTGTTGTTGCGAAAGGGACCACATCCATGGGCTCGATGGCGTTGGTCTCTAAAATGTTTATTGGATGTTATTGCACAAAGATGATTTCGATCACACGCTTTTCCGTGATTTGCATGAACCTTTTGATGATGTACAGGAAGCTACTACAAAGGTTGAGTTCCACCTTGGCTTTGACTGGTGACTTGTTTACACTGGTCATCCTGCTTTCGTTCGTGAGTGACGTATGCGAACCTTTCCTGCGTTTGCAGCAGCTGTGCCAATTGATGTGCCTGACGCGTATGTGGTCGCCTGGAAATCACGGCTGGGGGCTACTTTGTGTGCTTGCTATGAGCATTCCTGTGCAGCTATGCAACCAGCGTGCATTGTCTTCACCGGAAACTGCCTATGGAAACACTCGCATGTGCTATATCTGTCTAACCTGGTTTCTGCTGTCCGACTTGCTGAAGCGGCTCTTGAACAATGGCAACAGTATTACCCATACTGGACGCACATGCAGACGAACCTGAGTGATACAGCTGGATTGCCTTTGGTTCATCGGGAATGCGGCAGGCTTCTCAAACACCTTTGTCAGATCTCTGCATGGGCACACCACATCCAGCAAAGACGTTCCACCTGTAGGGTCTGCAGGAGTAAATGGCCCAGATGTATGTGTACTATCCGCATCCACCCACATAACTGGACCACTCCTTGTGACATTTCAGCGTCTGGACGTGTTGCAGCACGACCCAGTGATGTCCCCTTCACCCCAGCTGGTAGGTCAGATGTGTGGCCCAGTATTATCCGCATTGAACAGATTAAAGCCACGGTGTACAGGGACTTTCTGCTGACATCGCGGACTCACCATGATCAACGACTGCACAATTTTTGCCGGCTCGCTGCAGCGAAATGTGGCTTTCCAAACCGTGCGTCGACAGGCATATTGTACATGTGGGCAGCGCCATGGTGTAAGCACCTGTATGATCTGTATGTCGGACAAACGGGTACCTACGGCTGGAAACGCATGCGTACGCATATTGATGCCCTGAATGCTGGTAGCGATACAGGCAAACCCTATGACCAGATGCGTAAGACGCACATCTCACGCTTTGTATTCCTTCCAGTTTGTGATTTTTCAGTTGTTGCACCATACCACGCTGATCGCCTTTTCTTGGAAGCTCAGGCAATCTCTCTCCTTCGCCCCTCCCTCAATACCCAGGGTTTACCGATGGGCAAGGCTGGTCCCAAGCACGGTGCCTTTGGCACTGTGCTCATTCCCAGGCGACAAGCACAACGACCTGTCATGAGCCTGAGGCAAGTACCCGAACAAGCACCTACCCTACAGCATCGACAATTTCCACTTGCCCTTCCCAGAAGCCCAGCTGCTGCACAGAGTTGGTGTCGTCGCATGCAGGTCGTTGTCGCTGTGGCACGCCGTCCCCTCTGGCAACGGGGAAGGTGTAACAACCAAGCTCTTTGTACACTCATTGCGAACTGGTCCCCGCGACAAAGTCTCAAGATACTGTCGTTGCCATGCGCTGCCTGAACCAGTCCAGCAAAGGTATCTTCCTGTACAACTTCGCGAAAGTTAGAGGATCCTTTACTGTTGTAAAACACTGTTTTCGGACACCGCTGCATTTTGACGGTTCTCTTCCGCGTAGCTTATCTCGGTATGTTCGAGACAACATTACTCGGGAATACTTACGATGCCGGCGCGTGGTGGTTGTCTTCCTGACCTTCAGAGCAAGATTGGTCCCCAACATAGTACAACTTTGCGATAACACCCGGCAGACGTTGGCGATGCCTACCAGTGATGTGACTTGCCCATGTCACATGGCCCAACATGCTGCACTGCCGCGGATTGAAGGGCACATTTGCTGCACCCTTCGGGAAGCACTTGACATGCTGGGTTACAACTGGCCTGTTAATGGAACTCCCGCTCGCGATTCCTACCATCCCCAGATTGCGTGGCTACTGACCTCACTGAACAATTTGAGCAGCTTGGTGTAAAGCTCCGTGTTCAACAAAACACTTTGGATAACCTCGACATCTCCCCGGTCCTGCATACCATACTCCGGGACTACACAGACACGCCCACTCTACATGATGCGATGTGACTTACGCGAGCTTGTTCGGACACCTGCTGACGGTGCCAAAGGTGATCTGGCTATCCTCTGCCCCAAGATGTATCGACGATGCGCAGACCGGTACATGTCGTCGACGAGCTGTGCAAAGCTCCGCGATGCAGATGTTGTTGAATTTCGTCGTTCATTCTTTGTGTGGCCACAACAACTGCATTGCCTACCATTCTGCCGCCTAAGGAAAGGACATCGTCACAGGTTTGGTAGTCTCAGCCTTCATGTTAAAGCGAAGACTCTTTTTCCGAAGGTTGCTGATTGGTCCTCGGTGAAGTTTCGGCCATTGGTTTCATACAAGCAACATCATTGGAAGCAGCTATTCCGGATCACTTGTCAAGCCATTGATTTTGTTCAGCGCAGTGTTGCTCCGGGCTTTTCAGTCTTGTCAGCGGACGCGCTGCACCACAAGATTAATGCCTTCAACAATACTGCTGAATCCGCATCTGCTGACAGGATTTCTGTACATGTTGATGACATCCAGGATTTCTTCACATGTGCACCAAGACGTGATGTCATGGCTTCTGTCCTATGGGCTACAAATGAACTGCGGCACCGAAGTGGACATTATTTTATATGCGTCCCACGCATTGGTTGCCACAACTCGCCTTCTTGGCTTTACGCCGACAGCCCGGGCATGACCAGTTGGCGTACCCTGAAGAAACGTAAAGTACTTACACCCACCACATCGGCATGGTCACTCCCATCTAACAGGTACTATTGCCTTGCCATTGTTGATTTACCATTCATTGTTGCACAGGACTGGAAATATGCTTACTTTCTGTTCGGGAGTGAGGGCTATGCGTTCGAAAATGGTTTCGCCCAGGGCAGTCCCATATCAGGAGAGGTTGCAAATCTGTTCGCATGTGTCAAGGAACATAGGTTCCTTTTGCCAATCTGCCTCACCTACTTCGTCAGAACATGCGTCTACATCTATGTGCCGTTCGATGGATGGATGATCGCCTGCTCGTCTGGAGGTCCTCTCTCATGCGTGCCATCCTTGATGGTCTCCTCGATGATGGTTTCTACACTGCCGCATGCAAGCTGAAACACACGAGTGACAACGCATTCATTGGTTTACGCGTAGTTATCTCTCATAGCCGCATTTGTACCATGCCCTGGAGTGTATATCATGATGCAGCACTCACTGACCCTGACGGACGTGCTCCCAGACTCATTGCTCAACAGTCATTTGGAAGCCGTCGCGTGCAGGTCAAAGGACTTATTGGAGACCTTGTGCGAATCCTTGACTTTGCTATTGGTACCTCATCTGACCTGCATTGCTGCTTGTACATGCAACTCTCTGAGCTGCGACCCGCTGGTTATTCGACTGCTGCAATGTATCGCCTAATTTGGCACATTCACTCACGTATGCCGTTTCTGAGCCTGCCTTCTGCACTACGAAATGCAGCGATGCCACGCCTGAGCTTGCGGCTTTTCTGTGAAGCCAAACTGCAGAGCCTAGCCTTGCATCTCGGACGAGACCGCGTTGCGTAGCTTATCCCGTGTGTGATCCTTCTGAGCCTTCGGACACCGATAATAACTTTCACACCGAACCACCTGTACAGCTTGCGAGATTCGTGCCGATTCTTTCAGTGTTTGTTCAAGCCCTTTGAGTGGTGTGGCATAGAACTCTGCTGCCAAGCATGGCCGCGCATCCACTGATCGCCCTTGGCCAGCTAGCACAAGCATTTGCACAGGGCCCGGGCGTACCTCGACACGCTCCCACCGGTAGTGCTCCCCACATATGCTTCCAATATCGTGATACAGGGCGATGCTCGCGTGGCGATTCCTGTACCTTCCAACATTCTGGCACGACGAACGCCTCAGCAACGCTCATAGGTGCAGATGCCGCTTCTCGTGGTGGTCACAAAGCTCCCCATGACAAAGGTATTACGCATGACTTCCATGGCTTCACTACGGGTGCTATGCCTGACAACAAGAAGTTTGCGCAGATAACCGTTGTTGAGCATGAGGATATCGTCGCGAAGCTCTCCACAACAAGCGATGGCCAGCTGCGATACCGAATGATTCCCATTCACGCTGAGGCCTTTGATCCTGTGGCGGAGCTCTTGCTTTACTTCGACAGTCATGCCAGTTGTCAGGGCAAACCTGTGACGAAGGAAGCAATCCAACGAGCAGTGCAGGATATGATTCATCACCTAGCGCGTGCAGGATGGAAGCCATGCAAGCCCCAGGATGACCGCAGAGTGGTTTGTCGCCGGAGATCGCACCGCTACTGGAGAGCATTCGTGAACTCACGAGTGCCGTCAGACAGCAGGCTTCTTCCAGTAGTTCTCATGGCAAGCGTGATGCTCACCCCAGGCCGGGGGAGGTTGCTAAACAACTCCAGAACATGTCAGTGTCCAGACCGTCAAGCTGCACTTCAAGCACTGGGCATGCCAGGGGAGTGGCCGGCTAACTCGATGATGTCGTCACCGCCTCACAAGATCTTTGCTGCAACGCCAGGTGCGTTTACCAGTGCTGGTGGCCATGACGCGACGCATGATGTGTATTGTGGTGATCTCTTCAAGGACGAGGAGGATGACCTTCCCCCGAGTGCTCCCGAGCTCCCCGTAGCAGACGCTTCGTATGAGTTCTTAGCCTTGGTGCGTGCTGCCACATCCGAGCTGCTGTATGTGCGGGAGAAGGCCCCTTTCGACATCGCGGACCCGGCGCACATTTCGCAGTTTGACGGGATGCTCGGCCCATGGGATAGCCGCCTTCCGGTTACGAAGCTGTTCCCTGGCCTACAGGACATCTTGGGCGATCAACCGCCACAGGTGCTCAGCATGATGAAGGAGTTGATTCCCAAAATCGTTCGACAGCTGAACCTCGTTGCCAAGCCCGGTACCCGCCTCGACTTGTTGTATAAAACTTACGGGCTTTGCTTCCAGTCCCGCGGGCAACAAGATGCCGGTGTCGTAGGACTTGGTTTGTGCATCAGTCGGCAGGCGAACCTACTGACATGCACCCCGGATGTCCCGACTGTCTGAGTGCATGACGGGTATCCAGTATTGACTCTTCTGTGCTCTTGCACTCCACATGTTTGTTNGGCGAACCTACTGACATGCACCCCGGATGTCCCGACTGTCTGAGTGCATGACGGGTATCCAGTATTGACTCTTCTGTGCTCTTGCACTCCACATGTTTGTTTGCGAACTTGTGATTAATTCTTTCCCGCATGTGGTTCGAAGGCACCTTGGGCAGCAGGTGTGAAAAGATGCCCGATGACCGTAGAATGTGCGCCATGCATGTGTTGTTGCATGTGTGCAGGTATGTCCCAAAAGACGGTGACACCGCACGTAAGGCTGTGCAACATCCGCAGTAGAAGGCTGAGAAGCACGCTTCCATCCTGGCTGGAGGCCTGAGAACTCTCCCATTGCGAGGTGTCGCTTCACTCAGCCAGCATGATCTGCCGAAATCTGAGGCTCGGGCTTGAAGTCTTCGCTTAGTCTGGTTGCTTCCGCCTGCCATCACGGGTTGCAGTTCAATGAGCAGGTCGTGATTGCAACAGTACTCGACTACAACCGGAGGTGCACTTCTCGTGTGTTCTGGCCAGCGTAGCTCTTCCTGCTACAAGCAAGGGTTGCAGCGCGGCCGGCTGTGTGGACCAAAAGTTCCATTTGAGAATCCCTCGGGCTCAGGATGCTGAGCAAAGTCAATTTACAACACCTGCCCTTTTCCCTTGCAAGTTCAGCCCCCAGGCTTCGTGTGTCAGGGAACTAGAAGCCCTGCAAGCTCGGGGTTATGCCACCGGATGGCTGAGATGGGAGGCTCTTTGCTGCTCTGCAGAGATCTGCAGAGAAGTTTATCCTTGCTTGCAGCGATAGGTTTCAGGCTGAATCTTCTTGCGCGCTCCCAAGATTGGGCTGCTGAGTGTGACTTCGCCACTGCACGAACCGTCACGGAATGTTGCAATCAGAGAGGTCCTTGCCCCACCGCCTCTCGCCGGTGCATCCTGCATGCAAGTAGCATTTAACCCTCTCTGTACGAACCTTGGCAGAGCTTGCAGCTGCTATGTGTTCCAGATTGTTCAAGAGCAGTCACATCATATCGTGCTTGCTGCTGCAGTGTGGGTGGTTTCTGCCCCTGAGCCACTCCAAGCTCAAGGCCGAGCATTGGACATTGTCAGCATCCCGAAGGAACTGGTAACCCGAAGAGGGCAGGCCGGGGCAAGGGGGCAGAGCAGGGCGCTGCAGCGAAAGATTGAAAGACTATGTGTTGAGGCTGAGAGGTCCATCCTAACAGCCCTCGACTGTTCAACGCCACAGTCCGGCACATGGGCAAAAGGCTGGCCCATGCTTTCAACCAGACCCTTCCCTGGCGCACAAAGATCGCTCGTTGGTGTTTTCATCGCGACAACATTTGGCAACCAGCAACTTTCGAACAGGATCCGGGCTGATTCATGCCGACACCCAGTTGATAGGGCCGTCGGAGGATTTGCCGACCCAAGTGATACTTGATCAGAACTGACACCTGCGAGCTCCTGGAGCACTGGCTTTCGTAATTCTTGCTGACGCGGCTCACGATTCATGTCGTTACTGAACTTACCGAGGCATTATGAACTTCTCTGGCGGCGCAACCTTTACGGATGAGGTTTTTTTCTGATGCCGCTTCTCAACACTGCTTTGCTGCCTCTGCCTTTGCCGCGGGCATTTTGTGGGAGAGATCATGCTGGCCCAGCCCCAGACCCAAGACACATTGGCGGACATAAGAACTTCAAGCTGAAGGCACCGTTGGAGAAATAGTGTGGGGCCAAGTTAAACACTCAATTTATGAGAAGCATCGCCAAACGACAACAACTAGTTACGACTGAGTTCGCGTGCACAGCAGCGCGGGCCTAGCGTGCACCGCAGGGCAGAAAGTCCGACCGAGCAGGACCGACCCGGCCAGCACGTGAACCCGCAAAAAGTGTCGGGAGGCCTCGTTAATTCAGCCGCGGTCTCCTTTGCCGCACGACCCCCCCCCCCCACCAGTTACGGTTTCTATGGCAGCAGTCACAGCAAAATGTCCTTCTGCAGCGTAACTTGTTGTTTGGTATGCAGTTTCATTGCAAGATGCTGCAAGACAGAATTCAACGGAACACCTCATACAGACGTGTGAATGCGAACGAGCAAAACAGGCAGACTCGAGCTTTCTTCGGTTGTCTCAGTAACCTCTGAGCTGGGCTCTGCAGAAGTGCAGAGGCTCTTCCGGCCATTTCGTCGGTTGATACGACAGAATTGCCCGCCTGCTTCAGACCTTTATGCTTTCTGATCTAGATACCCGAAAGGAATTGAGTTGATTTGTCTCAACGCTTTGCGCAGCCCAGGCCCTAGGCTTCAGCAGGCACTCCAGCACCCAAGTATGCTATCAGGGTGTGTCTGTTCTGCCACGGCCAGTGGCCTGCAGTAGCTTCGGATTCGGAACCGTTGAACCCACTAAGTTTACGATCTAGTTTCCCTCCAACGATTGAGCAAGCGAATGAGCCACTGAGACTTGCTATTCAATCTGGTGGGTGCCATCGCTGGACAGGTTGCCGGAAGTTGTCTTGTCGCTTTCTCATACACTTGCAGTTCTGCAGCTTTCGAGAGAATTCGGTGTGAATTCCAGAGGTGCGGCTGTTTCAAGGAGTGAGTTCCGAAATGAGTTCGGGGCTGCCGGAGCCGCCGTTCCTCGAGACTTGTGTATTTCGGAGTCAGTTCCAGGGGGAGTTCCGGAGAGTTGCAGGGTGAGCTGCGGAGTGAGTTCCGAAGTAAGTTCCGGAGTGAGTTCCAGGATGAGTTCCGGAACTCACTTTGGAACTCACTTGGTGGCCGAAACTGACTTTGGAATTCACCCCGTTGCCAAGCCAGACTCTGGAACTGACTTCACAACTCAGAAACCGAGACACCTATGAATGGTTTTGACATTTGCGATACTTGTAAACATACATACAACATGTAATCAACCTGTACAGCCATGCCACTCCTGTCGAACTTCCTGTGGGTTACCATGGCTCACACATATCCTGCCTTGTGTTCGAGCCATCGGTCTGCTTGATCTCCTGGCGCGCGATGCGCTTTGATGTGTTGTGGTGTTATGCTAACATGTACTCGTACTTTGCGAACTTGTCGAAAGCGTCTCCTGGCCTCGGCTGCGTGGCTGGCCTTTCTTCTTTCTGACCTGAAGAAGAGATTCAGGCTCTGAGGTCTGCCCGGCAACACTGAATGCTTTGCTCGAAGTCGCTTCCTGAGATTTTCTGTACTCTTCGATCGTGATCATTCCTTCACCGCCTGCAAACAAGCTGTCTGTCTTTCAATTGGCATGGTTATTATCTGCAGTGAGCCCTCTGCTTCATTCACACAGAAGCGATATCTGCCGAACGTCTTGTGTTCAAGGTCCAGCCTGACTGGTGAACTTTGTTCTCCAGGAAGACGCTGATTTCGTCAGCCGACTTCACCTGCAGTATGCTCCAAAAAGCATTGATGGCGGCGTCAAGGCCACTAATGTGTTGGCGAATTCAATATGTCTGAAGTTTTTTGAGGCCAGCCGGAGTGTCATAGGTTCGAAGGCGCTAAGCTCGTAGCTTCAAAAGGCCCCTTCTGCTCCTTGTCCACAATCGGCAATGTCTCAGCCAAGCACCTTTCGCGCGCCATGACAACAACTTTAAGGAATACATGGGCATGTCCGCCAGGCAAGAACCGACTCATGGGATCTGACAATCGCAAATGGCAAAGCTTATGGACACAATCATCTTCGAGATCCTGGCTCGTCCGACTTCAGCTCGCGCAAAATCTGGCTCCACAGGGTGTGCTTTTCCAACATGTCCTCGGCAGCGGCGTAGTATGCTCTGGCCGAGCTACAACAGAAAGTAATCCATTGGCCTGCTAATCTAAGTTGAGTCACACCATGCAGCTACGGCTTTTCGCTCTAGAGACTTTAGCGTGTGCCTGTGTGCGGGCACCCCTGGCCCAAGCCCTCAGGTTGGCCGGAGCATTGTCAGGGGGATATGTTGTTAAACTCCCTATAGACCCCCACAGCCTTTCTATGTGCGCCCTCGCGATTGCTTTGGGACGTCAGCCTTCGGCATGCCCCAACCGTTCAGTGTCTGCGGTTTCGCATCTTGCCACTTCAACTGACAATAGTAAAGTGGTAAATGATAATTACTCTGTCCAGAAGATGATTTACACAGTGAAACGGTAAAGTCATGGATATCGGATGGCTCAATTACGGGCAACAGTACTTGCAACACTGCAACTGCAAGTAATGACGGCAACAGCAACAGTAAAGATACAAGAGAGATGTGATAGTGTCAATGTTAATAGCTACAGTACTGTTCATCGAAAGACCGCTCTGCCAACTGGTCGTGATAATGGTGATGTAGCTAAGAAGTATGATAACAACACTATCTTCTATCGCAATAGAGGCTAGCAGCCGCAATGACACCCACAGCAAGGATTTTATCATATTCTATCGGTAACAGCCACAAGATCGGACAAGCCAAATGCCCCATGATGCTGGAGAGAAGGACGCTAGATAATTGAGTACGGGAGTCTCACGCCGGAATGAAAGGAGGACGAAGGAAATCCGTTTTACGTCGAAACCAGCCAGCACAAGCGGTTGCATGTTGCAAGCCTCAAGTCAGGCCAGAGATTAACCCAACCAAGCAGGCACCAGCCCTGATGATGCACTCAAGGCAGAACAAGATAAAGCTCGTTTCTCCAGGCTCGGTGGTCGCCTTGTGCAAGAGGCCATCGACTGCCCCAGACTTTGTTTGCTTCGTGGGAACTCCGGATAAGTTGCCGAAGTATACTTACCGCGCGTATTTGCTATTTGTCTTACGCCCTGGTGCATATATCCTCATACACCTGGCATGCTTCTTTGCCACAGAGAACACCCCAATCCCAACTTCAGGCCACGGCGTTATGAAGTGCTGCGACAACTAATCGTTGTAGGTTTTAGTGTAAACATTACACTCTTGTACTGGCTAGTTATGTATGTTGTTGTACACACAATCCGAGACCTTGACGACTCCTGAGTGACTCCTGTGTGTCCAAACACTATTTAACCTCTTCAAGCCATAACACCAATGTTCGTGCTGGGATTCAGGAGATGAGAATGCAGGAGAGCGCTATTTGTTAACACCACGGCGGGCAATCCTTTCAGCATCTGAAGACACTGTATCAGTGTGCTTGAATTGCAAGTGGCGGCGGCAGCTGTAGGAGTAATTGGTAGGAGTAGCAGTAGCCGTAGTAGCAGCAGCAGTAGTAGCAGCAGCAGCAGTAGTAGCCGGAGGAGGAGTGGTAGTTGCAGTGGTAGAGGGCATGGTAGTTATCGCCCGGACACAGACATGGGTGCAAACAGGAGTGCTGTGGAACAACACACTCGGTTCTCTCATGCAGGAGAAGATGACCATCAAGTCAGACTCTATTCGCGACATGTTGTACGCCTTTTCGGCAGGCGGCTTCTCGCCTCAAACACTCGACCCCGATCAATTAGACTGTGCCGAAGCTCTGGAGCAGCCCGGTCCACTATATCCTACATCCCACTTCCGGAAAGAGATTTCAATCTTCTCCTAAGTTGTGCACAGACATGTAAAGCATAGCGAAGAACAGCCGTGAAACTAGTCGCACTCTCCGACAGTCCAC
Source organism: Symbiodinium sp. clade A Y106 (assembly GCA_003297005.1). Lineage (NCBI taxonomy): Eukaryota > Dinophyceae > Suessiales > Symbiodiniaceae > Symbiodinium > Symbiodinium sp. clade A. The sequence continues at coordinate 16,113 of BGNK01001829.1, forward strand.
CTGTCCAATCGTACGGTGAGAAAAACGGAACCAAGCATGAAGTTGCCTTAACCTCGGAAGAACTCTCAACATGGCTCCACCTTTACCACTACTGTCACCAGGCTAATCGTGGCTGGCATGAGTCACTTCACTTGGCGTGAGTTTGGCAGGTTTTCGATATGTGCGCACCGAGGGTGCTATGAAAATATCGACAGTAGAAGCCGACTCGAGCCTGTAACGGCGAAACAGCCGCCATTGGACAGTTTCCGTTCCACTCCAATGAGGCAGTGGACGCAGGCTTGCCGTGTCTGGGGGAAGGGCTGTGTTGCCAACGATGAACAGGCCATGTCGTGCTCTGGTCAGTGCGACGTTGATTCGGTTGTCGACCTAAGTAACCATCAACTACCCTGACGGTGTGCTGTGCAACTCTCGTGCTTGAGGGCGCAGCTGCCAGAAAGCCCATCTGCCGAGCCCTGTCATACCGTGAGGAGGAGGACGGCACGGCACTCTAGGAAGAAGCAGCAAAGTTTCCCCGCCTGTTTGACCGCACGAGTGAGATGACAATGACGTCATTCTCTTCGCCCTTGCTGCTTGCTGAGATGGACTACGCCACCCAGTAGTGGCATGAATCCTGCCTATGCATCCTATGCTTTCCGTATCTGAAACCTTCCATGCCTGGAAGTTGTCCACAGCCGTGACAGCAATCCCCTGTGTGGACGGATCGCGCTGAATCTTGCGTTTCAGAAGTCGCACCTGAAAGAAGGTTTATGTGCAGATTGAATACCAGTCGAAATCGAATTTGACCGGGCCTGTCCCAAGTATGGCGAGAGAACTGTAATCTGTGATTCCTGCATGCGAGATACCGAGCCTACCAGGACAATTAGACTTCCGAAATCTTTGCACTAAAACGACTCGCCTCGTAGCCACTGGTAACGAGGTGTGCGCAAAGTGCGCTCACGAAGTTTGCCTGACAAGGCACCGGGGCCAGAGGGATCTCAGGATGCCTCGAGGTTGAAAAAACCATCCGGCAGTTTTGGAGCGAGAAGGTCGGCTCAGCCTTTGCTTTTAGAGCTTCACATGCAATGTTGCACTTTGGAATGGGCGGTACCTTCGTTCTTGACGGAGATTCCGACTGGCATCGGCGGCCTCGAAGGTGTTCTGCTTGGAGTGACTCTCCCCCTCATCATCCTTTCAATCGCAGTTGTCACGAATGAGAAGTCTGCCAATCTGCGGCAGGGGGGCCTCCAAGTGAAAGTGGGACATAAAGAAGCATCTTGCAGCAACCCCACGAATCTCAGGATACCTGCTCACAAGGCCAATGCTGCATTTCCTTTGGTATGCATGTATCCAAAAGATGACTTTTTTGTGCGATTGAACCACAACAACCGCAGCGTCAAAGCAGTGGCCGGAAAGACACTCGACCCGGGTGCAGTACTGCAGGACGCATGTTCAGTTCATCTTGACAGAACCATCAAAAAACACCCTCAGGCAATCCTTGCTTCCTATTCCATGCTGTAGCAGGCTTTCTTCACGTTACTTCTGGCTTCTTTCTAGTTTGTGCTTGCCGCACGATACTACGCTTGGGACCTCGCAGCACCGACTGGAACTGCTAGTGACTTGGCTGTGTGTCCATCACAGGAAGTGCCACCACATGGCCCCCGATGCTCAGACGACTTGGTAGCCAAGGTTCGCCACTTCGGACTTCACAGCTGATCAGCTAATCCGCACTCCTGATGTGCTGCCTTCGAATTCCATTTCAGCCGGGCATGGGGCAAGCAGCAACCCAGCAATCCGAATCAACATCGGACCTGTCATCCAAACGAGCCCCTGGGATGCAACGTGCCAGATGACTGAGCTTCCAGGTATGCAGTCCAAGATCGAGCTTTGTTCAGCCACAGGTCCGGTGAGCCCGCAAAAGCAGCGGTGTTCTCATCAAAACTCTGCCAACACGTTTTGCTTGTGAAAGCACCAGGGCACTTCTCCGTGCTGCTGTGGTCGCGCAGTTGTGGATACAACCTGAGTTCCAGAGACTGAAACAGGTTTCCGGCCGCGACATTCAGCGACAACGTCTGCTCATGCTTTCCATTTTTCTTCCAGCCGGCCCACCAGTCACCTCCCCTGTAATCCAACGAGACCTCTGCCGCTGGGCGAAAAGTGCTTCCTTCCCTGCTGGCTTTTGCTTGCTGCCTGCTCTATCCACGAAGGGTTACGAAGGCTGGGCCAGGAGCCCTTACGCACACGAATGTTGGTCTGCAGTGACACACTGCATCCAAACTTATGTGCGGAGGTTCGCTCGCAAGTATGACGTGCAAAAGCTCAAACATGCTGCCGCAAGGGGGCTTTGTGTGCTGGCAACATTGGACATGCTTTTCTGATCATTGTTCAGTTGGTGGACCAGCTTCTGGAAGTCGCACTTGCTGGTTTTTCGAAACTGAGTGCTCGACGGCTTGATGAGCCTGGAGATCTTGGGATGCATTCTCCTCTGCTGAAGAAGAGTGACCTCTAGAGATGGCAGCAACAAAAGGCGATTGAAGCCATATGCATGGCGCTTCCACCAAGGAACACCTGCAAGTCAGCTAGGTATGTAAACCTCTGAATATTGCCTGTGAGTACCCTTAATGCTGGCGAGAGCACGTGGGCTGCTCCATTGTGTATCAAGCGCTCAAACAATGACACGTCCAGGTGGAAGTTCTTGGAGAGACGGTACACCTCAGGGTAAAGAGTGCGCGATCGCTTTGACAACTCCTGCAGCCTGGGCGTAGACTAGAAGGGACCGTGCAGCAGCAACGAAGAACCTGATCATCTGCTCCCTTTAACCAAGCAAACATCGTAATTCACGCACTTCTAATCAATGGCTTTTGGAGTCATGTCGCAAGAGTCAAGAGGACAGACATGCATGCAGCACATCCCAACAGATACCCTTCAGCACTCTCCCTCCCCCAGACAGCAGTGCAAATCCAATCATCAACAAGGGTTTGTGTGGACTATGGAGCTCTGCTCGGGAGCTGGGGACATCGCGCATGGCGTGCTCAGAACTCAGGAATTCTGCAAAAAGCAGCGGCGGCGAAGGAATGACCCCAAAGCAACCCATACCCAAAAGGAACTGCTGGCGAAAGGAAGAAATCCGGAGTGCCAGCAGCACGGAGGTGCAAATCTCCTCAACTCCCACCTCCGTGAGCTGGACCGTGGGACCCAGCGCGACCCAAAAGCACCTATTTCACCCTGTCCGAAGGCTCGTGATCCAGCACCGTCCGAAACGAATCGGCACGCACCAGAATTTGCTGCTGGGTGAGGCCGACTACCAGCCAGCAGCTGGAGAAAAAGTTTTAAACAAACACTGTGCTGAGTCTCCTGCAGCTGTTGATGGGCGGAGCTGTTGATGATCGCCAATCAGAACCTTTTCTGGGCAGCCGAAAGACTCTATCCAATGCAGCTGCATCACGTTGTATCAGACCTGCCCGCTGGTAAGGCGGGAACAACATGCTGTGTGCGGGGATGCAGCGCTGTCAGAATATGAGCCTTAGGCGAGACTTCAAGGGTTCAAAGCTGACAGGTCCGCGATCTGCTCTGCCACAGCCATGCACTTTATCGTCACACCGTCCTCGATTCACACTCCTGCCTCTGCTGATGTGTACCCAACAAAGGAACCATCCACTTCTTCTCTCCGCTGTAGCTTGTAACAGTTCTGCCTTTCAGGATTAGTTGGAAACAAGATGCATTCCTCACCGTTTCTCATATCGACTTCCGACCACTCTACGGCTTGTCTCATGCAGCTAGATCAAGGTTATATTTCCGGGCCATTGACTACGAAATGCAAATTGGGCGGAACAACCTCTTGAAGCGCGAACGGTTCTGGCCTGGTCTTACACCTTAGACAGATAGAGCAGCAAATGGCAGTAGTAAGACTCGTAAGAATCAATTCGCAATTCGTGCGAATGTCAGAGTTCCTACGCGGCATTGAGACCAAGCTCTGCTCCACCGGCTCTGCCATCGGCTGTGGGCTCGAAAGACGCTCGAAAGTATGTAGCGCTGCTTACGCTGCTCTGTGTTGGCAAAGACTGGGAGGAGCAGTCCATGGAGAAACTCCTTTGTGCCGAGAAAAAGGAACTTCCAAGAAGGAGCATCCCGTGCCAGGTTGCTCGAAAGGATGCTTCGTGCAATCATGCATGAGAGGGAGAGTGCCAACCTACAGTCCGACGATTGGCCTGCTTGCCCTGCAGGCCAGGCTCGGACCGGTCCGAATTCCATGAAGTGCTTGCGAAGCTGTTGCAAGCGACGCAGGATCGAACGCATGCATAGACAGTTTTCAGCAGCCGTGTCAAGCTTTGCCTTGCTATCACTCCTCACTGCCGCAAAATTTCACAGCTCCGCGTGTCGAAATGATGTGTGCGTCTTGGCACATATGATGCTGCTGCAAACTGCCCTGCACCGAAACTCACGCCTGTGATCATCGACGGGGGCCTGCATGCGCTTAGAGTGAGAGGGCAGGAAGCGCTTTGATACAATGCAATATAGGTGTCTAACAATATCAAACCGGCTCTACAGGAGTGGCCTGGGTACAATAGATCATAGTGTCCGGGCTTGAAAAGGACGTGTACATCGACCTGAAGAGGCCAAGCGAGCTGAACAACTCAGAACAATCAACAGCCACAGAAGATTTTTTACAGCCTCGCCCTGTGGACCCGGAGTGTCGAGGCTGATGAGGCTGACCTGCCCAAGCTACTTCATCTCTAAAAGAAGTTGTCGTGCTCCAGGCTGCTGGGAATTTCTTGACAGAACAGGATGTCGACAACAATACATCTGCGGTTCGCTTCCTGGCTACCTAGGTTGTAAACTCTCAATTCAAAGGCCGGATAAAAGTTTACGAACATGTAAGACCATTGCCCAGACCCCAAACGAGCAACTGAGCAAGATCACGGCCGTCTTCGGTGACGTCGTGTCATCAACACAGTCTACGGTCAGTTCCTTCACGGGTTGCACATCATCACCGCGGTGGCATCCCGGCGGTTCGCGGTCAAATTTGGTGGCCTGTCGAGCCTTTTTGTTTCTGCTTGCTTTGTTGGCCGGCACCTCGAGCTTTCGAACCCGGAGGTGCCTGGCAGTAAAGCCGGGCTCTCCTGCTCCGGCTTGCCAAGCTTCCACTCCGTTTGCTGGTAAATCTCCTAAACCAGCGACGACGGGCTCCAAAAAGCTCCAGAAATTGGCACGTGGTCGTCAGTTCTCCGGAGGCGCCTCATCTCGACGGTCCAGTATCCACATGCGCAAGCCCACGCCGAGCTGTTGCGGCAGTGCATCTAATGCAAGGGTCTCCGCCTTGCATAGAACATCAAACCGTACATGATAGGCTTTCCTCATGACTTGGTCTCTGACATCACGCCCGAGGGGATCAACCACATGCTTGCAGAAATCCTGCGGCTGTAGCAGGATAAGGGCCACAAAGCTTCCCGCCGTCACGCAAGACCTACCTCCATACATGTGTACTTGCTGTCCAGAGCTTTGACGAGCTGGTCATACCTGTCAGTGGCAAGAGGAGGTGACACCGTCACACAACTGCCACCATGCTTCACGCTTAGAGTGAGGCGTGAGGCCACTTGGTGATCGATCATGTGCACGCCTTAGAAGACATTGTCGGCTTCATGATTTTATGCATCCTCTCACTAAGTTTGTCTGGCACGTCGTTTTTCAGAGACACTGGACAGGCTTGGGAGCGTACTTCATGAGAAACTGCCGCACAAGGCGTCGACAGGCACGGATGAGAGCCTTCATGACCGGTCAACAGCATGAGAGAGATCTGTCAAATCAGAGTCGCAACCATGAACCATGTATGATGCTTTCCAACGAAGCTATGCACCAACATGGTTTAGCAATGCATGACTCAACATGAAAACGTGTTTTGCTCGCCTGGTGATGAAGAAGCAATCCAAGAGATTTTGTCCTGTACCCTTTCCCAGCAAGTCGTGCACTTTGCCCGTCCAGCAACCTGGCCCTTCGACAATGGCAGCTACCACCCGTCCAAGTACCCACTGCCCGGTTTCAAAGCTTAGACCTGTGTTGATGTGTCTTGCACATCTGTGAGGCAAAGGCAAACGACATCGATTCGACTCAGATGTCGACCAGCTTCTGACGTGACTGCAAGCATGGAGACGAACGAACCGCCGGCGCACTCTGATGCTGCTCAACAACCCAGCAGATTGTGCAACCAAAGCAATGCACTTGGCAATCAACAAGGAAATCCGGGTGTAGCCACTGATCAGCGTGCTCAAGTGTCTTTGTAGGCTCTTTGCCGAACCAACATGGTCCCTCGATTATCGAGACCGTCGAAACTGGGCTGGACTCAGACTAGCCGTTTCACTTTCTGCTGCTATGCTTCTGAGAAAAGATCAGGTCGTCGTCCTCTTGCTTGATCCACGATAAAGCCGAATCTCGATTTTGCGCTGGACGCCACGCCAAAGCCATCTATCACAGTCTGGTGTGACAGCTTCTTGTCACCTTTCGGTTCTGTAGCTACACATGGTGGCAATTGTGCCCAGACATGATGTTTGGTGCACACCTCACTTTTCACTCGAGCCGATTGAAAGATGAAAATTTGACATTACTCGGATTGCTGCATTCGTGGAGTATTTCGCACGCTAAAGACGTCCCAAATTACGGACTCCGAAACTGCTGAGCACTACGGCGGGATGTTGGACTTTGCCCTTGCAGAGCTTTCTGGGGCCAACCTTTTTCATAGAGCAGCCCATGCTAGGAATATAAGTAAGTGTAACCTGAAGCTGAAGCACTTCAGTCGCACCTTCTTCCCGTCATGGCACAAACAGTTCTGGCTGCAACAACGGAAGCCAAAGTGGATCCGTGTGAGATACATTCACTCTAGGAATCTGTCCGGCTTGTTACACGAGCACACGAACATGTCATAAAAAAAGGATGCACGCAACAAAATCATCTAGGGAGCGTTTTGGGTGGCGATAAGTGGGAAAGACAGCAAGGAGAATGCACAGTAGCTCAACTTCCGATCATGACGGCTACCAGTGTCAGAAGTTCATATGCAGCTGAGCGGAAGACTCACCGAATGTCACCCAACCTCTGACAGCCTAGCGATCGCCACCAAACCATATTCGCGGCAGCCCTGGTTGACCAAAAGGATGTGCTCTTCGCTCTTCGTGGATGACTTCGGTGAACCCCACCAATCCAGCATCGCATACCGCGTCATCCAGTACTCGCGAACCTCCTGTGTGCACGCCCACTCAGTCCTCGCAGCAAGAAGCCCACGAACTACTTCAGAAAGAGTATGAAAGCCGAAGTCTCATCCGCATCTGTATAGCATCAATTTCCGGTCCGCCTTGGAAAACTCCAAGCACTGACATGGCTCGCCACTGGAGCACGGTGCAAAGAATTCCCGGTGACTCTGCTGTGGCAGATTGCCACGAGAAGTTTACGTTCTGGATAGAGATGTTCACTCTGAAGCAGGAAGTTTGCCACAATTCGCTCCGTGCAAGGTCGGGTAGCTTAACTGGACATGCTCACTTGCACTCCCGTGCAAATGACCGATGCTGGCTGAAACAGTTCAAACACAAACCTCACGTCGAGGGTTTTTTCTCAGTTGAATTAACATCTGCAACAGAAAACCAACTGGCATCCTTTAGTTCAACTCGCCAGCGATGGAAAGTATAGCTGCTCTGTACATGTGTCTTGCAAGCATATGTTAGCGTGGCCTGGTCCAGTGCAGCATCCTGCGCGATCCACTGCTCAATTTGATGCGGGCTTCTCCACGTCCTGCCCACACGAATCATTTCCTGGCACATTCATGTTGAGCAAGGTCTTCGACCTCATGATCTGCAGCAACTGGTTGTGGCGCTTCTGCTCCGGCACAGTCTCAAGTTGCACCTTTCCATGCCAAAGTCCATTCTCCCGGCGACATGTAACGGTAATTATCGTCCATGATAGTGTTCTATGGCCTGTCGTAGAGCAAGCATGATCTGATTGAGCCGCTCGTGGTCCTCACTGACCATCAATGCCTCTCGAGAAAATGCCGGCTTTTTTCGAGGGGACTGCTCCTACGAAGAACACCGCAGCTGACTATCTGACCTCCAAGGCACCGAAAATCACGGTACCTCGCCAGCCACAGACCGTGTCAATGACATGTGAAGCCAACTACTTGCTAGTGAAATGCGATAGTAGCAGTTTCCATCGCCGCGGATCGATCTCCAACATGAGTATGCCTGCTGCGAGAACTGCCGTCAGTGGCAAGACAATCTTGCGTGGTTGCATGCATCAGCCTGTGCCAAGCGTCTGATCTTTTCTAGTTTGCCAGGGTTGAAGCGACACTCCTCCTGCCAGTATGCTCCAGATACATCATGCAGTGGACATGCTGCTCAACGATTTCACATTTCAGAACAAAGGCTTACCTACGACTTCGAGATAGTTCCTTGCCAAGTCGTGCAGTCTGGATGTGCCTGCAAGGCTTACTGGGTTCTTTATGATCGTGCAGCTTCAAGGGAGTGAGGTGTGCCATCCACCATGCACGAAGCGAGTGTTGAATGGGCTGCTGTCGAATTCAACGTTACGTCAGGTTGTGTGCATATTGGCCCACTTGTTTTGCGCAGCTGAATTGCAAGGTGTTGACGATCTGGCAGCACGGGAATTTGGCTTGTCTTGCCGTATTTGGTTTTCGACAAGCATGTCTCAAGGCCCTAAGCTTGCATGCAGGAGTCCTCAAGCGTATGTATGCTGCACCGATAGCCGACATTTGGCTGGTCCGTGCCTGCACAGCTCTCCGACTCAAGTGCCAATCTCCAGCTCACAGCAGGTGCTGGCGGGACCTCGAGGTTGTTGAGGAAGGGATCGCAGCACCTGTCACCGACAGCCCTTGCAAAATGCTACCGGGACGCTGATCCAACGAGAATGTGTCGGCTGTCCGAGGTACATGGGTGAACTTAGCACGGACATGAATAGCACATTCTGACAGCATGTAGTTTTGTCTTCTCGAGCGACCAGTCCGGGGAAAGTGTCTGCGGCCTGCTTCAAGTGTGCAGTCCGGTTCCAACACTTCTGCATATTTGCGCAGCAAGCTGCAGAACTCATCGCGCTGCTAACAAAACGCCGCTGCACTGCTCACTTAAAGTAGCATGTCAAATGCAACCGCCAAGTTCAAAGGACCTCGGGCCATGTACTGAAAAGCCAGCATCTGCTCTCTACAATCAACCGTTCCACAGCTCGGTCTCTGGCCAATCTTGTTCAAGAGATTATTCTTCATCCGAGGGTCTGGGCTTGGTAAAAGAAGCAGCTCCACAATGGATCTGCCCTGGAAGCCCAGGAGCCGAAGCAACGCATTCAATAGACCCGGCAAGTATGATCAAGATTTGCCAGCCATCGCGCAAGCCTGGCTGTATTGCCCGCGGAATCCCACTGGTGAGTTGTCCACGAAGTACCTCACGAAGTGCGCTGCATCGCGCAACCCTCCGCACCGTGGCCCTGCGATCAACATGATAATATGTCTCCTGCTGTAAGGCTCCAACTGCCAGTTGATCTTCCATGGAAATGCGCCGCGGGTCTCCACCTCTCTCTGCTGTCATAAACAAGCGGACAACTGTCTCGCAATGTGGCTTGAACAAGCAGCCAGATGAGGTGTCACCAACTGCTACCCGGGTAGCGCAACAACAACTCATATTAGTATTATAAGTAATTATAAGCCTCGCATATGCCTTTCCACCACACTGTGCGAACAACTCTACAACAGCAACAACGAAACTACGACGGCAACAACGTCGCAGCAGTATCGTAGCATGATCAACAGCCCTGGCCACAGACCGACCGAGGGTGGAGTCACTCTTCGAGGCGGCGACGGACCGACAAACTCACCAACAAGCCGTCGAGAAATGAACACGAGCAGGAAATCAAACAAAGTAAGCAAACCACATCACCGAAACGAACCCCCACGCAGATGCCGGTGCGGCTGTGTCACGGCCTCGGGGGAAAGGTACAAGCTTAGGCAGTCTACAGATGTTGACAAACTACCCAAAGTGGCTAGGCATTGATTGTAACGTCATGCTGATTCTGTCCCACCTCTCGCTGCACAGCTTCGGACTGCTGCTGTAGCTTGCGAATGACCTGCACTCATGACACTCAATGCTTCAACTGCAGAAGCGCTCAGCTCGTCTGATGATCGACGCCTTCTTATCACAAGAGGCGTACATGAGTGTTTGCAGCAGCGCTGTGGTTTGCTGCAAGGATACTGATTCCAAGCCTTAGCGTTCCGTTGGAAGCCTCTAGGACTCTAGGAATTCTTGGGCACTGAGCTTCCACGTTTGAAGGGGCTTGGTTTGTCACCCCCGGCATGTTGCTTCAAGGGGCTTGCACGGTGAAAGTTGAATCAGTTGCCATCTGTCTTTTGAGCCTTTTTTAAACAATGCTCGTGTGTTTGCACGCAGGACCCGAAGCAAGGACCTCGACTCGCGAGTTTTGTTTCTTTTGCCTGCTTTGGGGTTGTAGTGCTTGAAAGTGTATTCTTCGGTTGTCAGATGTCATTTGGTGGGGGCTCTTGAGTGTTATGCCTTGACTAAAAGCGAAACGGCCAAACTCGAGAGGCAGCAGAACGTTTTCCTCTGGAGACTGCACTGTNAAAAGCGAAACGGCCAAACTCGAGAGGCAGCAGAACGTTTTCCTCTGGAGACTGCACTGTTTTTGTCACGACCTCCCCGCCGGGCCTGAAAAGTACAGAAACCGGCCCACGTCTGAGAGGCTGCGAGAGTGGCTAGGGGTTCACACTGTTGAGTCTCAGCTGGTTGTGGCTAGAGTGTCGTGGTTGGTTGACAGTAAGCTTGGTGGTCCGCCTCAAGTTTGGGGTCTCATTACTGGTGTCTTTGACTTTGAAGATCAAGCCCCGCGCAGTCCATGGCACTTGCTTTGGGAAAAAGATCTGGGTCAGGTCAAAGCCGTTTTGGGCCCTGATCTTCCTGCACAGCAGACNCATGGCACTTGCTTTGGGAAAAAGATCTGGGTCAGGTCAAAGCCGTTTTGGGCCCTGATCTTCCTGCACAGCAGACAGAACAGATTTTCCAGCATCTGATTGGGCTCAGTGAAGCCTCTGGAAGGAAGCTGTTGGCCAGATGCCTGTCGTTTAGGAACTGGGAGACGCTTGACAGGGATGTGTTTTGCCCTGACTGTTCTTCTAAGTTTCTGGACCAACGGTGGCTTCGCTTTCACCAAAAACGTGTGCACACGCACAGAGACCCGAACCCCGAAGATGCCCTTTTGGACATTGAAGCGTATAATCCGACGGGTGTCACTTGTCCTTGTTGTGGGTTTTCTTTCTCGTGTAGGGTCTCCTTGTTGCAACACGTTAGAAAAAGGGCTGTTTGTAGGGAGGGTCTAAAGTGGATGTGGCAACAACACAGCAATGGTGTCACGCCTACTTTTCCAATATGTGCNAAAATCCAAGCGGGAGAGAGCCAGAATCCCCAACATGTGGAGGGAGCTTCTTGTTCGACGGCTCACAAAAGAACTACTGGCACAGGCCCAGTTCTTCAGAGATGAGCAGCGCGGAGCGCACCATCAACCCCGCTAGGATGCTGCAGCCTAAAGCAAGGCCCCAGGGGCGCTTTAGGCTTTCTTGGCGCTTGGCCTCGGAGGCAGCGCGCGTGGCACCGCAGAGCGGCAGTAACACACGCNTAGGCTTTCTTGGCGCTTGGCCTCGGAGGCAGCGCGCGTGGCACCGCAGAGCGGCAGTAACACACGCGCAGCGCCAGTTCGAGGCGGACCGCGACGACCACTAGGTTGAGGTCAGAAGAGAAGCACTCCTTGGAGTGTGTATTCCACACACTCCTGCTCTCGTTTGATTCCCCTGGGCTGAATCATCCCCCCGCCGCCTCCTCATGTGGCCATGGGACTGTAAATAGGGCCATTTGGGAGTCTTCTTGGGAGCTAGACGAATCTATACATGTGGGTTTCAAATGTTTAAAGGGGCTGCCCAAATCGTTCTCACCCTCTACATTCCTATGGTCATCTTCACTGTCACTCAGCACTAGAGTAGTAGGGTCGCCATGTTTGAGCTTGCCTGTTTGCCAAACCTCGGGGCGAAGTGTTTTGGGCTTCAGGATGGTTTGCTTAAGCTGGCCCGGGCCAATTAACTCTCTAGTGAAGAAGTCGACTTCTAGACTGTCTGGCGTGACGAAGCCCGGAGCCCCTAAGAGGCTATCTAGTTCAGGAGAAATGCTAAAAGATCCCATGATTGTAAAGGCAATCGCCACAACCCTACGTTCGGTCCATGCCTCAGTGCAATGAAGTAGGCGTTTACCACTGAAGAGAAAGGGATCCCCAGAAGCAATATTAAGGTGGGTGCCACAGACTAAACTTCCCATGTATACGCAGATGAGGACTTGATCCGCATTATTTGTGGCATTGACGCTGGGCTTTCATAAGGGGCAACCGGATGCCATGCGGGCACAGCAGGAGTCACAGCGCTCAAGAGGTACCTGGCAACCGCCAGCAGAGACTGGCTTCGCACGGTGCTGTGAAAATGATTCTTCGCTCACTGCTTCTGACCAGCTCTAGGATGCAGCTTTGTTCTTGCACGTGTGCCTGTGTGCTCCATTTGCACGTTTTGCAAACTCAACTCTTGCACTATGTGTTGCTTGCACAGTGCTATCATGCCATGCAACATGCCATGTAAGTCAATCATGCAGAAACTCAACAGCCCAGAGCTTTTCAACCGTACAGTGTTCAACGTGGCAATGCCCAGAAGCTGGATTTCTAAACAAACACAAGTTTTACATTGGCTTAAAGCTCGCATGATCTCCACAATGTTTTTTGCATGAATTTTACCCAAACCTGACGANGCCCAGAAGCTGGATTTCTAAACAAACACAAGTTTTACATTGGCTTAAAGCTCGCATGATCTCCACAATGTTTTTTGCATGAATTTTACCCAAACCTGACGATTAACCTGGCTGCACAGCTTGCTCAAAACTCCTGCGTTTCTGGTGTTTTTGCCAAATGACTGTGTTTTGGCAGATGTCGGCAAATTTTAGCATCATCTGGTTCTCCAGGTATTTTTTGCCTACCGTTCCTGTTGGGGACTCAACCCACAGGTCCCCTCCTGTGAATTGACTTAGGGACACAATAGCTGGTGGATAATGGGACCCTTCCCTGCCGAATCCCTTATGCAGATGCTCGAGTACTTGTGATGGGGTAAAAGAAGATTGAAAAGGCATGAAAGTTGGCAGGAAAGTGCTGCAGGGGTGCCGTCCCTAGGGTATCCCTGGCCCTCCTGCGCCTTATACTTCATCGGCATGTTATCAAAAGACGTCAGTATGTCCCGCTTAAGTAGATCCACCTTAGAGGGCTTGGGGTTTTAGGCTCGGCTTGGCAAGCTGCCACAGCATTCGGTCGGCCGGGGGGATGAGTAGACAAACTCATTGATTCCAGGTGAGCTGCAGTACCGACACCTCAGCCTGGTTCCCAAGCACGCATAATTTCGGGTTCTTGAAAACTGTCCTTCTTTGGATCCTTGTCTTGATGTGTGACATATGACATATCTCTTCTCTTATTATACTTCCGGTATCCAACAGAAGCCCACAATGTAGAGCAATGCCAAATCTACAGCACTTCCTTGATGCGCCTGCTAATCATTTTCTGGCAGCAGTCAAGGTTTCGGGGCGAGGGGGAGTAGCCTTTGAGTTCGCATCACAGTTTGGGGTTCACGCCTGCTTCGGGGATAACTGTGGGTATCTTCGCCGGCTTACTGCTTAAAAGCTTGACCCCCCCCCAAATAAACCCTAAAGGTCCTACGTACAAACTCCTAAATCCCTACATCGTGCTCTCGGTGCCTTCAGGAGCACTTCGTCGAAGCCGGTCTTCATCCAGTCATCAACCAGGGTCCAGAAGAACTTCGGCACTTTCGTTGCCTTTCGGGTTTAGTGTGAGCCTCTGGAGCTTGCGGGTTTGCGGTTAAGGTTTTGACTCGCGAACTCGCACTGGGCAACCCAAGGTTTGGGGTGGAGATTGGGGCTGTGAGGGTTTGGTCGACCTGACAGCAACCTGGGACACCAAACCTTGAACCCTCATTCCTGAACCTTAGGCAACAGATTCTTCCGTTTATCAGTATCGCAGTGGCCACAGCTTTGGTAGCTGCGAGAACAAATTGGAAAAGAACCAAAGGCATCATCCTAAGGTCTTCAGGGTGCAATGACCTCAAACCCTAAACCTCTTTTGGCAGGAACTGCCGAGCCCCAGACCTCTTAAAACCTTGAGCCTGAACCCTCATTTTGGATAGAAAAAGTGGGAATTCGACTGTCTGCACGACCCCTACCCGAAACCCGAAAACCCTCATCATGCCCCAACAACTCTCTAAGCACCCCAAAAAAGCCCTGAACTAAACCTGAAGCCTGAAACTAAACTCAAAAACCCGACGAGACTTCTGAAAAAGTGAACGCCAAAGCAATTGGAACACAACATTTCAGGGCCTTCATGTCGGGAAGAGGGTAGAGGGTGGTGGCAAACCTCTTGGAGGTGCGGCAGTGCACGAGACTCGCCCATGCTGCCTTTCGCTTGTTGCCAGTTGCGGTCCGGATCGCCTCAAGACGCTGATCGAATAACCTGGGCTCTGGTATGATCTTGTTAAGGAACTGACACTACGCTACCATTCCCAGAAGATGTTTGTATTGTGGTAGCTGAAGTGAAGTTTCCTTCATTAACGAGAGCCCAGGAACTTCTTGTATTGCACGACGGAGATAACATTCGTACACTTGAGCAAGCCATTCAGGAAGGCTTGCGTGCCGGGAAAGGCGATTTTGCGCCCACAGTCCACAACCTCCTGCACCGTAGCCCAATTTGCCATTGAGTTCTGAACTTCGCTCCTAGGTTTCGATCTCAAGAGTCCCCAAAGTTAATTTATAATTCGCGCTCTATATCAAACAACAAGGGAATCTAAACATTATCCCAAATCGATACCTAGGTTCGAGAGCAGGTATGGAAGGACGGGTACTGCATGAAGGGCGGTTTTCCCTGGCATCACCAAACCGGAGTTCCCATCCGTTGCCATGCCAAGGATGGACAAAGCCTGGGTGCTTGTTAAGGAATTTCATTTAAGTTGCCAGAGTAGGGATCTATAGTACATATCAGGAATTTCATTTAAGCTACCATAGTGGGGATCTATGGTATATACTATGGTTTCTAATTAATATGGTAACTTAAACTAAATGCCTTAACAAGAACCCAGAAGCAGCGGAGTGCACGTCGAAGGACCACACCGGCTTCTGCCATTCCACTTCTGGCTGAAAGAGAGAAAGGTGTGGAACCTCACCACGGCTTGGTAAGATACCAGGCGCTGTTTTACTGACCGAAAACGGTTGTTCAAGGACCAAACCTCCTAAGATGCGAGTTCCGTAGAAGTAACCAAGTCATAGGCTAAACATAAGGTCCTTGAGTAGAACTACGTACAGTACGTTAGAGAACTTCTGAGGGCGTATAGGGCCTGGTGAAGACGGCTTTGGATTATTTCGGGTTGACAGATTCTCCCTCTCGCATGTCTGGAATCGAAGTCCGCAGGCCAGGCAAGAGAGTTTGGCAAAGCTGCATGCAGTACAGCTGTTTACTTACGAAACACATTTCTGCTTCATCACAGCCGTTCTACACGGCTGCTTGTAGCTTCTTTTCTCTTTTTGCCAAAAATGAGACTGATTTGATTCGATGCTCGAATCTCGTCTTGATGGTCTGTTCACAGTGCAACTCGCCCCTCGGAACAAGCACAGCTCTGTTGCGCAACCCTCTCTACAGTCAGTTGGGATCATCCTGTTCGTCACTTGCAGCCCCAGTGTGCCATCGCCAGGAATCTTCAAACCACCGACAAACACAAAGTAGTTTACCCACTTACGACACCAGTTGCAAAAGTTTTAACCATTCCCATTGTAGCACAAATGCTCACACGATCCCCCGAAAGCACCAAGCGACAGTGTTTGTCCATCTGCATTCCCACATCGTGGGAACACAAAGGATTCAGGGTTTAGGGTAGGGTTTGAGACCGCTTCGGTTTAAGACCAATGGAAAGCAGCAATCGATTGTGCTTCAGATCTGGGGTGGTCGCTTGCCACCGAAACCGGTTTGTAGAACAGGACCTGCTTTTTTTGAAAGGGATGCTCTGCGGGCCAAGTTTTCCCACATAGTGCGGTTTTTTAAGATTTGGGAATGTTTTCTTCGTGTGTGTGTGTAGTATGTTGGGATCCAGAAACTGAATGCGGAATTCTATCCAACCAGCCGGTAGCCACTAAACTACTAAACCCAAAACCCTCCAGTTTAATCCCGACTCGAGACCTCGGGGGGTCGGAATATCGGGGTGGTGCCGCTGACGCTTCGCGGGCAACGCGACCCTTGGCAAACCACGGTGCCCATGTCGACGATAACGGTTTGACCGGTGTCCTTCCGGACTTTTAGCTTCGTCGTCCCCTACCCATTTATTCCAAACAACGGGTCTATGATGTGTATCCAGAAAAGAGGGACCGTTGTAGATACTTGCGGGATATTGTGGCCAGCTTCGGGAAGGGTTGGATGAATTTGAAGGGGCAAGGGGTGCCTCTGGTAAGTCGAGTACGTGGAGCTTAAGAGCACTCCACTCAGCAATCTGGCATGACGGCAGTTTATGTCAAGGACTTATGGCTTATCGGCTATAGAACAGAGCCGAAGCAACATTCGAAGTAGACAAGATACTTCGGGCAACAGCAAAAGCGATCCTGGTTGTACTTTGCGCGAGTCAGTTATTACTCATTGTTATGCCAACTCGTGTTAATAATTATTCTTACACTTACACCCTTATGAACAATCACACTGGTTTTTTTATGAGTTGATGGCCAAATGCTCGACCATCTCCTCGTTGATCACCATATTCTGAGGCTTTAGGTCCATATGAACCCACTGGTTCGTGCTCTTGCTCTCAGCCATGAACCGCAGGCCGAGGTAGACGCCCTTGGACACAGACTTCAAGTGCTGCACATAGACGGCATCAGCGACGAGGGGCTCCTTCAGCTTCTTCCCCCACCATTTGTCCACATCGTCGCGGCCAGCAAAGCTCATTTCGATGTAATATGGCTGACTATAGGCGGTCTGGCCTCTCGTAAAGATGATCTGTTCTAGCTTGGGGAGCACATGCGAGTAAAAGCAGCAACATTGAGTCAAGTATCTTTGGAAATTTTGGAACACACACATCTCACTTCGCATCAAAGTCAGAGCTGGTCACACTCTGAACAACAACTTCACCTGTAATGCCATCGTAGAGGCACTTGACCACGTGATCGGACGCCTCGTTGTCCAGATCATCAGCCGAATGGATGCCTCAGTGAGCTAACTTGCGGTTACTTCAAGGTGCATTCGTAAGGGTTAGGGCGGTTAGGGTCCTTTGCGGGGTTTGGGGTGGCAGGGCTTCGCCGACTAGCATCAAGCTCCAGGCTGAAGAACACATGCATCTGTTGTTGATCCTGGCTATTGTGACGGAAAAAATGCATGTTCTGAGCAGCTGGGAGTCGCTGGGTGTCCACACATTCCGAAGCACTGGAACTGATAAGACCCTTGCACGCCGCTGATTGGCACGTTCCCGGCGTCGCCCAGTCGTTGCCAACCTTGAAGACCTTTACAGCCACCTTCCTAGGTTGGCCCCAAAAACCCTTGTGAAGAAATATTCCTACATAGGATCCGCTTAAACCCCCAAAAGGAAAAACATTCCAAGGGCCTACTTACCCTATTCACCCTCTAAGCGCTAAAGCCTACCAATCCCCCATAAACCCTGTAACTTTAAACCCTAAGCCCTGTAGCCGAGCTTCTGGTTGTCGGCTTTCCTGGTGGCCAGGAAAGTGACGCCAAAGGTGCCGCTACCCAAGGCCGAGTCATCTTTGTACCTGGTGCTTACTTGCAGGTTCATGGGTAATTCTAATGGGGGTTATAAGTGGGGTAACTATAATTATAGCTCATTATAACCCATGTTAGGGGACTTACAACCCCACTTATAACTACCCATGAACCTCCAAGTAGGGTTTGGGGTCTGGGGCTCCCAGCAATCAAGAAAAGCTAACAGGCGCATCTCCGAGGATAGCCAGGCTACTTGTCTTTTAAGGCGTCCGGGAGCTCGAAACTCATCAAAGCCTGCAGAACTATACCGGGGCCTTGGACAGCCAAGTTTGCCAGGCTGGACATCCGAGGCAAAGTCTTGTCTGTCTTTGGCTCCAGCCCCCGCTCCACCTGCTCCACATGCAGAACCTCCAAGAACGTAAGGTGCTGAAGTGACTGATGGTCTGGTGGCATAACCTTCCATCGAATTTCCTCCGATATGCACGAGACAAAGCTGATGAGGACGACGGCTGCCGTGAACATCATCGGGATGAAATGGTATCTCACACTCAACGTACGGAATGTCGCCACGGAGTCGTGAGCTTCTCAGCTTGGAGTCTTGAGCCAAAGGGGTTCGGGCAAGGCCCGCAACACTCGAGACGTCTGTTACAAGGCATTATATATAGTATCTTTTACATTTAATTTTATATATTATATATTATATTTTTTACATTATATATTTTGCAATACATGTTAAGTATATATATATATATATCAGTGGATCCAGCAGATCTGGGAAAGCCTGACCTGATGTGGCACTCTTTTGGGAGGGCCAAGACTACAGGTAATTCATGCTCCGTTTTGCCCCGATTGAAACCGCTCAGATTTAAAGCAAGTTTGTTTGCAGGCCTCATAGATTTCAGCGGGTCATATTTTGTCTACAGTTTCAAATTTCAAGTCCAAGAAAATGATTGGGGGGCTTTGCTTGCCTCCGACTTCGCTAGGACGAGCCCGCATAGTGGGTAGTTTGGTTGGTTGGCAAGATTCGCCACCATCTTCGGCAAAGAAGAACGGGTTTAAGGAAACTCAAGCCTTTCTGCTTCGATTGACATAGGGGCCTTAATAATTAGAATAGGGTTTTGGGGTCCATTATACCATAAATTATGATAAGGAACCCCCAAAATAGTAGTATTTTTAAGGCCCCTACAGTAGCTGCTTGGCTGGTCCAGAGACCCAAAGAGAAGTCTACAATCTCTTACGGGCAGCTGAGGGCGTCTTTCAGTGCATGCCCGATACTCGCCAGCTGCGTTGCGACTTACCCGAACCCCCCGAAACACCCCACAGTACAGCAAGCGACCGGGAATGCTGTGATCACCAGGAACAGGGCCGGGAATAATCGGCAATTCTTACGATTTCCTGCATGCCAAATTTGCAAAGGTGCAATTAGTGTTTACCTGATTCCACACTCTGCCTCGTGGAGCTCGCGGAGCATTGCGACATGATGCTGCCTCCAGACCCCAATCAGCAAACATCACAAGCGTGTTCATCATCTTCTGCCGAAGCCTATCACCACAATCGTCCTCATGCAACACCCGTAGAATGCCGCGCAGTAGTTGCGACCGTTGCCGTTGTAGTAGTCGACATCGTCGCCGTGGGCATCATCGTCGTCGAAGGTGTTGCCGTGGTTGCTTTAATGAGGCAAGCAGTGGTAGTGGTAGCAGCGTTGGCGGCTGCGGTTGCCCTGGCGGTGGTGCGCTGTTGTCGTTGTAGCAGTAGTCGTCGTCCTCGTCGTCGTACTGGGAGCAGCAGTAGCAGCAGTCGTCGTCGCAGAAGCTGTAGAAGGAGTAGGAGTCGGAGTGGGAGTAGGTAGTAGTAGTGGTAGTGGTGGTAGTGGTAGTCGTAGTGGTAGTGGTAGTGGTAGTGGCAGTGGCAGTGGCAGTCGCAGCGGCGGCGGCAGTAGTAGTAGTAGTAGTAGTAGTAGCAGCAGTAGTAGTAGTAGTAATAGCAATAATAGCAGTAATAGTAGTAATAGTAGTAGTAGTAGTAATAATAGTAGTAGTAGTAGCAGTAGTAGCAGTAGTAGTAGTAGTAGTAGTAGTAGTAGTAGTAGTAGTAGTAGTAGTAGTTTGTAGTAGTAGCTAGCAGTAGCAGTAGTAGTAGTAGTAGCAGTAGTAGTAGCAGTAGTAGGAGCAGGAGCAGGAGCAGGAGTAGTAGTCGTCGTAGTAGTAGCAGTAGCAGCAGTAGTAGCAGTAGTAGCAGTAGTAGTTGTAGTAGCAGCAGCAGCAGCAGTAGCGGCAGTAGTAGCAGTCGTAGGAGTAGGAGTAGTAGTAGCAGTAGAGCAGTGCAGCAGCGAGGACACAGTATCAGTGCTAGCGGCGGTGGAAGTAGTAGGAGGAGTCGGAGTAGGAGCAGGGGCAGGAATGGGAGCGAGAGGAGTCGGGGTAGGAGCAACAACAGCAGTGGTAGCGATCTTTTTGCCATTCCTCTTGCTGGCAAGCAAGAAGGGAATCAACAGCAAGAGCCCGACTTGTTCAAATTGTCAGAGTTAGGACCAGGCAGGGGTTCAGGCGTTGCACAACTAGGCGCTTGAACTTTAAATCCGAAAGCCCCGGTTTGGAAAATGCAGATTCCTTTCCTGCATTGCAGGTAGAGTCCATGGTGGACGGCCCAGGGCTCCGTTGATCCTGACTCAGGGGTGTCCTGCAGATTCTTTGCGAAACTGCTCAGCATTCCGAGAAGCCCGCTCGATCTCTTCCAGCAGGCTCGCTGCCTCCTGCGAGTATTTCTGGCATAGCTGGGAGCATAGGGTTTCGACTCGCACACTCCCACTGGGCCGGGTTTAGGTCAACTAGCAACTAGCACAACACCCGAACGTCGCTCTTTCAAGAACAATTCCAGGGGAGTGCATGTCATCTTCTTGCAGGGAACATGATCAACAACAAAGTGCGGCAAGTTTGCAAACCTTCGGCCCCGGGATGTTGTGAACACAAGATGTTGTGGACACAAGTTGTCGGAAATCATAAATAAACTTCAAAACTTACTGTGGCTAACAGCTCCCACAGGACTGTCCAAAGATGCCGGTGTTGAGGGTTCTGGGCTAAGAGTTTCCCGAAAACGGACGAGCGAAGCACCAAAGTGTTCGGGCCGAAGGCTTACTTGGACAATCCAGGCGAGGCACATGGTTCGAGGTCTGCTAACAAGTTGTGAGACTGTACTAGCGGGAGCTTTTCAGCAGCACGACAACACCTAGGGTTTCCGGCTACAAAGTGTCCTGAAGTTGCTGCAAGCAGCAGACTTCTCAAAAACAACTTCCAGGTTGGCACAACGATAACGTCGCCCGCGGACATACCCTGAAGCCTCAAGCCGAAGAAGCATTTCATTCTTGATCTCTGGTACTGAAGTCCAAAGAGAGCCGCCAAGTAGAAATGCCAAACACGTCCAACTTTGGAATTTCCAGACATCCAAGCTCAAAACCAACGTAGGACACATGGGCTCTTATTTCTCGAAGCCTGTAGACATGAATTTACGTAGCTGGCATACTCTAAACAACCGCATCCTAAATCGGCGCACTCCCATACGCAGCTGCAGCAGCATTGAAAAGACCCAGTCCTGAAAAACCGCAGGGCCTGAGACTGTTGTGTTGGGAGTTTCTCAAGCCAGATTGAGCTTCTGAGCTCTTTGCCTACCTAGGATCAGACTGTATGAACATGCCTGCGCGAAACCGAAACATACATACACACATGCATACATACATGCATACATCCATGAATACATACATAAATTTCATACATTAAACACATTACACACATTACATTACCGTACATTCCATCCCTCCATCCATCCATCCTTCCGTGTGTGCGTGTGTGCGTACGTACGTACGTGCATGCATGTTTAGGTAGATGCATATGTTTAAGCATCGGTATACGTACATATGCATGTATGTATATATATATATATATATATCACATCTACATGTGTGTGTGTGCGCGCACGTGGATACATACAAGAATACATACATATATACATACATACATACATACAGACATACATACACACACACATATATATATATATATAGGCTCACCCCCCCCCCGTTGACAGACCATGCCCTTGTGATAGTGTACTCTTGGCAGGTGACTCGGCTGAGATATTGTATCTAAACACACCACACACGACGATAACCTCTAAAGTAAAACCTTTACAGTAGATATGCAACGTGTACTTTTGACATGCCATGTACTGAGGACGCATGCACCAGACGCGCGGCACATGAGTTTAATAGTTTTGTGGTAGCATTGATATTAGGATGAGCATTAGTATCAGTATTAGTGTTTACTGTAAGTATACATATCAATACTAGTAAATATAAACTAGTGTTAGTGCTCATGTTCGTGTTCGTGCCAGTGTCAATGTCAGTAATAGTACCACTGCTAGTATTAGCATCAGTCTTAATGCTGGGCTTAACATCAGTTAATATTCGCAGAAAGTATTAGTATCAATATTAGAGATAGCTTTGATATGTTAGTATGTTGATAGTTTCGTGTATTAACAGATTAGTATATCAATACATTAATGTATTCGAGCAGTAACATATTTGTATACTTGTATATTAGTGTATTTAATATGTTAGTACAACTGGTGCATGAGTACACTAGTACATTGGTGTATTAGTATATTCGTATATTAACATACCAGTATATTCGTACATTAGTATACTAGTATATGTACTATATTCGTGTATTGTCTAATGATTTATAAGTATACCAGTATGTTGGCATATTAGTACACTACTTTGTCATGTCGGCATACTTNCGTACATTAGTATACTAGTATATGTACTATATTCGTGTATTGTCTAATGATTTATAAGTATACCAGTATGTTGGCATATTAGTACACTACTTTGTCATGTCGGCATACTTGCATATTACAATATTCGTATATTAGTATATTAGTATATCAGCATATTAGTATAGTATATTCATACATTAACAAGTAGTATATTGTTACATTGGTATATGGGTATATGCTTACCCTAAAACATTAGTACATGAATGCATCAATATATGTATACATATATATATATATATATGTATTTTAAGATAGTGGTATGTGTTTTTATGTACATTAGTATATGCAGGGGTCTATTGGTAATGGTATTAGTATTCATATCAATATGAATATTTTCTCCCGCATGGCATGTCTCGAAAGACCGCTGTGGCAGGTCACACGTGGGCTACGACTAGTTTCGGGGCTAACTAACCAGTCCTTTACAGACAGCGTGCCCGGCGAGCATGATCCACAGCAAGCAAAGATGAACTCAGAAAGGTTACCACCCCAGACTCAGAGCCATGGACCACGACCAAAGAGCACTCCACAACATTCACAAGTTTGCGGCCCTCCAGTTATGAGACTGCGCCAAAACAAACAGACACACAAGTTAAGGCCACGAAGTACGTCCCACTACTGGATGGACCTAGCAGTGCCAAGGTTCTATACTCGCACATCGGCTGACGCACTACTCTCCTAGGACCCGGAGACGCACCACAGTCAAAGCAACCTGAAAGGGACCCCATAAGTGAAAGCCCAGCTGAAAACATGATAAGACACTACATACACGGGTGCGACAGCAGGCCCTGGGTTTGCTACTCCACTCGCAGAAACGGTGCAGCTACCACGGCTCTCACGTGGCTCTCACACTTGCTTCCACGCAAACACTCATCACGCAGTCAGTTGTGCCAGGAATATGATTATTGTCATTTGTAGGGGTTTTAATGTTAATATTCGTATTAGGATTATTCATAGTCCTATTCGCCTTAAAATACGTGTTAATGCTGGTATTCAAACTGGCATGATCTTGAATATCAATGTCAGTATTAGTCTTGGTGATAGCATGACTGTTAAACTGTTAACATCACAAGGTCGTAGGAGCATCAATACTTGTGTAAATATTTCTATTAGTATAAATATTGGATTAGTGTTAGTAACAGTGTTAGCGTCAGTACCAATATTAATCTGGTGATTTGTAGTTGAAAGAATGTTTGTTTTAGTATTACTCTTGGTTACATGAAAATACTATCAGATGAATACGTGAATGAGGCAATGCATTTGTATTTTAATATAGTGGTATGTATATTAATGTACATTAGTATATGCAGGTGTGTATTAGTATTGGTATGAATATACACTAATATCAATATGAATATGATTATTGATATGCGTAGGAGTGTTAATGTCAATATTAATCAATATTATATCTTTATTAAGCATATTCGTATTAAGCTTTATCAACGTGTAATATCATTAATGCTGGTATTAGCTTGAGCATTCAACAAATGATCAATGTCAGTATTAGTATTGGTACTAGTGCTGGTAGGAGTATCAATACAAAGATATACGTATATTGATATTCGTTTAAATATGGGCATCAGTATTGACAGACCTTGCCTTGCATGTGAGTCGTAGTGCATGGTCTGTCATCGGATGGGTCACAATCAGCCCTCCTGAAAATCAATTCCAGAATTCCAAAACTTCCAAAATTTCCAAAAATTCCGAAATTTCCAAAATTTCCAAAATGGCCCGACCTAGTGGACAGGATTTTCCAAACCATAAGGGCGGACTTTTTGGAAATTTTGGAATCCCCTCACTTTCCGGATTTCCAAAATTTCCAAAATGGCCCGACCTAGTGGACAGGATTTTCCAAAACATAAGGGCGGACTTTTTGGAAATTTCGGAAATTTTGGAAATGTTGGAAATCCGCAAAGTTAGGGGCGAGAATTTTGGAAATTGTGGAATTGAGTTTGGGAGGGCTGGTCGACACCCATCCGATGACAGACCATCCACTACGACTCAGTTGAGAGGGCATGGTCTGTCAACGCGGGGGGCGACCATATTATATATATAATATACATACATCTGTGTGTGAGTGTGTGTGTACAGGTAGATTGACAAACAGACAGATAGAAAGAAAGATAGATAGATACTTGTAGAGTGATTGATTGATCGAGATACATGGATGGATAAGTAGATAGGTAGATAGATAGATGGATAGATACATGCATAGGTAGATAGATACAAAGATGAACACATAGAAAGAAAGACAGACAGGTAGCTACTACCACTACTACTACTACTACTACTACTACTACTACTACTACTACTACTACTATACCTATACCACTACCACTACCACTACTACTGCTAACTACTACTACAAACTACTACTACTACTACTGCTACTACTACTACTACTACTACTACTACTAGCCACGCCCCCCCTACCCACTACCTCTTTTACATACTCTTCTAAGACACATCCGTTTTACTCGGTATTTATAGCACTTTCGTCATGTAGGAACATCTTATGAAGCCTCAAACTTCACCTGCGAGTTTTCAAACTCCAGCATCCGATTCTGGACTTGCTTTTGGGGGGGGCGCGGGGGTGTGCGGGAAGTAAGAATGATGACGACATTGTTACGCCGACACCCCGAACAACATCTCCGGAAGAGCCATTTTACTCGGTATTTACAGTACTTTCGTGACGTCAGCAATCTTATATAGTTGCCAAGCTTACCTCTGGACTTTGCTACGTTGTCTTTTTGCCTTTGCGAGGGCTTTCAGCGAAAACTCGAAATTGGTTGGGGGAATGCTTTTTTCACTCGGTCTTTAAAGTACTCCACCTGGTGCGTAAACCCATCGCCATCATCATCTTCAACAACGAACATCATCACAACTTGAACATCCTACCAACTACCCCTTTTACATACTCTTGCAACACACATCCGTTTTACTCGGTATTTACAGCACTTTCGTCATGGGGGCAGTCCCTAGGGACATTCGCTGGCAACTGTTCGAGGCTGCCTGTACGTTATCAGCCCCCCCCNGCAACGCATGCAACAGGGGTAGTGGATAGGGGGGGGGGGCGCCTACTACTATTACTATTACTATTACTACTACACCTACTACTACTACTACTACTACCACTACTACCACTACTACTACAATTACTGCTATTATTTCTATTACTACAATTACTACTACTACTACTACTACTGCTACTGCTACTGCTACTGCCACTACCTCTTCAACAAACACTCTTGATACTACTACACGTCCCCACTGCTGTTGCTACTGCTACTGCTGCTGCTGCTGCCACTGCTGCTACTGCCACTGCGACTACTACTGCTACTGCTCCCTCAACTTTGCACTGGCCTCCACACTCCGGCAGATCGCTGGCCTCAGCACGGCATCTTCGGCAAGCCTCCGAAAGACTGAGAAACAGCTCCCCCCTATCCGAAGTTGACGTCCTTAGCCTCTGCGAAGCATGGCAGAGGATACACAAGCAGTGCTGTCACGCTGTCTTCTGCCATCGCTCTGCTGAGGCTGCTGAGCCCTCTGATGGTGTCCTCGTCTGGGCCCGCGGCGACACGCAAAAGGATCCCGTCATCCTGTCATGAAAGACGGGAGGCACAACTTCCATCTGTTGCTTCTGGTGGCCAACAAGCAGTCTGGAAAGACAAAGCAGCAAATTACAATCAGAAGAAAAATAGAGTTAGAAGAACAAGAACAACCACAACCATCGCAACCACCCTGCACTGGTAAAAATCGAGAATCACAGCCGCGAAATAGAAGCTGTAGCAGCGACCAGGCCAGGCGATGCAAGAACCGTAGTATCAGTACTCCCAAGCACAATGAATGATGATGACCATGAAACCACCCAAACCATATTAAGCCCTGAAGCCCCAGACCCTAAAACCTTTTTTTGCATCTCGGCTCGTTGATGCCAGGAAAAACGATATAGGAACTTAAACCGCAAATCCTGATGCCCTGAAGCTCCAAATCGTCAAACCCTAAGATGATGCAGCCCTCAACCCGCTTACAGTGCAGCCTCGGGGAGGAAGTCGAAGGCAGCCTCCTTGCAGGCTTGTTGTCCCCGATCGTTCGGGTATAGTGTCAAGCCATGCAATGTAATATATTATCATGAGTATACCGTCTTCGCCTACAGAAACGCTTGAGCATGCTGCAAATCTGCAATTAAAGATGCCAAAACATGCGCAACTTGTCAGAAGCCGGCTGCGTACTGGAAACTTAGGTTAAACCTAGGTTTTTGGCTGTCGGGTCCGCCACAATTGGTCACATAAGGGCAGGCTGGTTCGGCTTCCCTGATGAAATGGTGACAGGTACTGCTAGCTTGGCACTAAACGGTTCAGGTACTGCAAAACAGTCGGCAAGCCGGTAGTTAGCCTCCAGACAGAAGCGGCCGAAAGCTTGGGGCAGTTTTCATGCTGAAAGTGGGTTGCAGGCGGCCGGGGACAGGGAAATGAGGTTCGGAAAGAAGGTGAATCTCCGCCCTCATCGATTTCAAGCTCGCTGCTCATCACCCTGAAGCCCCTCACGGCAGGGTACACCAGCGCGAGGTCCGAGCAAAGGTCCGTGAGGGATGCCACATGCGCTCGCCATCTCAGATGAAGCTCCAAGGGCGAAAAGACCGTTTAGTTAGGTATGATGAAACCAGGCAAACCACTGCCTGCACAGAGTCTGAGTCAAAAGGAAAGACTACTGGGCCCTGGGCCTGTCCTATGAGGGGGTGAAGACTCAAGACTGGCGCAACAGGCATCCGTCAAGGCTTGTAGGCTTGAGATTGGGGATGCTGAGACCGCAGCCAAAGCCGGCCTGCCTGACATCGGTGGAAGGACTCTTCCCTGAAACTCACACCAAAAAGCTCCCAAACTGCAAAGCCATCAACACCGGTAGCCTCTGCATGCCCCAAACGTCCAGGAGTTGCTTCGAGCGTTTGGGGACTTGATCTGTAAACCTACAAGTACGGAATGCCATGTCGGAAGCCTCAAGGTGCTCAATTCATGATTTCATGTGGAAGCTTTGCGCCACCTGATGAAGCGCTGCACTCCTTGTAACCGCTCACCGCTGCACAGCAACCTGAGTGCCCCGAGTATGTGTCTTTTCGGGGGCTCTTTTCCTCCTCAATGAGTCAGAAACGCCGCGATGGCCAGGAAACGGGACAACACGCCCAACAAGCCTCTCCAAAAGTTCCTAACCTTAAGCCCCACAACGAAAAAGCAACGCAGAACCACCACAGAATTACCGGGCTAGGATTTCGAGGGGTTGCGAAGAGCTGAAGCCTTGTCCAGCAACACGTTTGTTCTAGCTGAGGGCTTAGGTTCTAGGATCTGGCAATCCAGCATGGAGGATCCCTACACCGTAAACCTCCTTGGACTTCAGACAGCACCCACCGAATAATGGAATCAGCCGCAGCGTCTTCTACGAGCTGGTGCAAAGGACTGACCCCCAATCTGAGAAAGTCCCCAAAACCCCACGACTTATGAAAATCGGCCTCGATCGGACGAAGCCTGACACCTAGATGAGGCTTAAAGCTTGGTGAAACAAGCCTGAACTTGCCCCACCCCACCGAGCCTCTCTCAGACTCTCAGGCATCGGCTCTCAGACTCTCAGGCATCGGCTCTCAGACTCTCAGGCATCGGCTGTGGCGCCGCACTGGGAGCTTCCACCGCCGTCACTGCGGACCTTGCCTGCGTGCCACAATACGCCACAGAGCGGAACCTCCATACTGCCCCTAGCTTTACATACCCACATGGTTACATAAACAATATATGACTACATGAACATGCATCTAAACTATAGTTATGAAAAATATACAAGTAGTATACATATTTTCCGTATACATGTATACTTGTTTTATCTAGTTGCGAATATGTATACATATAGAATTACTCATTTTCATTCATTCTCAAACCCACATCCACTCACATCCGCACATCCACACATCCATCCTTCCATCATCTTCCATCCCTCCATCCCTCCATCCTTCCATCCTGTTGCCTTACCCTCCTTCCCTCCTTCCATCCCTCCCTCCAACCCATCCCATCCCATCCCCATCCACCCCAGACCCCATCCCATCCTGCATGTGCATGTACGTGTCTGCACGTGTGTGCGTGGTGAAAGAGAGAGACAGAGAGAGAGAGAGAGAGTGAGAGTGAGAGTGACAGAGAGGGAATTAACTAGGTGTGAATCCTTGGGAGATCTAGTTCAAGATGGAATGAGAACGGATCAGGACCCAGGTTTGGATTCGGACTCTTTTCGAGTACTGTCTCACAACAAAAAATTCGGAAGTGAATCCAAGCCCCTCTCTTCTCAGTCTGATCAATGCTGATACCCACCCCCTGGGTCTCTGAAAACAACGACTTCTTCATATCCAGACCCTGGACCTCATCTCTCTTTCTTTCCCATCCCGGCATGCCGATGTGGGCGAAGCCACTGTGTACCGGGTCCGATGGGCCCAAATGCGTGCACCAAATGGAAAGCAGAAGCTGTACGCCCATTCTACGTTGCCTCCCCGAAGACGCGTGGCCGTCTGAGCTCGTTGCTGTTTCGTGATGAACCGAGGCTCCGGCAGTGCCCGGGCAACAGCGCTCAAAAGTGAACATGCCATCCTTGCGCACCACGTTCATTAATGCTTCGGTCAGGGAGGTCTTCTGTTCAGGAGGTATGAGACTGCAGGCATGTGGAGGAAGGAGGCATGGAGGGACTTTGATATTTTATGGACTTGAGAAGTGTGCACGTTGGGCGCACATTTTACCGGATTCGGTGCTGTTTCGGATGTATCTTCACGTGCTCCAAGATTTGCCCTACCCATAGGCTCCATTAAGTTCCTTTTTGTGCTTACCTTATAGGATCCTATATATATATATATATATATATATATATATTTGCATAAACCACAAAAAGGACCTACAATGTCCCTGAACCCTAAACCCTAAATCCTAAACTCGGCATTGCTCGGCGAGTGTGTGCTCCACCGAGGCTTCGTCCCAGCAGCTGGGATTTCCGCTCAGCCTCGGAACCGAGGTTAAAGCATGTTAAAGCACTGATGTAATATAACATATCGAATAATATGATATAATATAGCATAACATACTATATTACAATAAGTTATTCAACCTAACAAACTAGTACAATGTAATATAATACAGAAGTAGGTCGAGGGTTTGTTTCGGTTTCGACCCCCATCCAATTTTGATACAGGCGCAGTGAGTACCTTTCTTGGGTTCAGCTTTCGGGTCAAGGGCGGTTTGCGGTGCCAAGGGCTACTTACTTACTTACTTACTTCCTTACTTACTTACTTGGGACAAGATGCTTTGTAAATAAAGGGGGTCGGAATGATTAGAAATTCAACCCCCCGCCTAGCCCCCAAATTATGGAAGAAACATGCCCCCAAAGCCCTGCCCACCAGAGCCTTGAGGGTCTTCAGGATTCAGGAATCTCGGCACTGTTCGACGGCTTGGTATCGGACCCATACCGGCGGGTGTTGCAGCAGTCTTCCGCCATGCCACGCCAGTGTGAGCCTGCTGCTTCGACCGAAAAAGGCCAAGGATAAGCCTGTCCGTATACCACAAGTACTAGCAGAATTGTGTTGCCGAAGTGTCAACAACCCACATCAAGACCCAGCAAATGACAAATCTCTATTCCCAAGAACCGCATGGTAGCAACACAACAACAACAATAAGGGGCCAAACCCTGCAGATTCGGCTGGGCCTGCCTGCCGGAAAGCACTCCGTCTGTTGCATCTCGAGCGGGTCCTCAACGATAATTTCGACCAGAGCGGGAGCGAGAAAGAGAGAGAGAGAGAGAGACAACAAAAAAATAACACAGATGAGCGGACCGGTCGGTCAGTTGACAATGTCGGATATTGTGACAGTATTTGAGCCTCTAGGTTAAGTGATGATAAGATGCTGAGTGTCTTGGGTTGAGGGTCCAGCATCTTCGCGCTCGCAGAATGGGGGACGGCATTAAGGTTCGCGAGTTCGAGGGTTGCCGGATCACAGGACGTTCCAGAAGCCCGAGAGAGGCGGCCGAGAGCCAACCCATGAGCAAAGAGCACAGAACTCTAAGAGCTCAGATATGGGAGCTTCCGAAAATTAGGGGTACGTTATTTTGGGGGTCCTTATAATAAGGATCCTACTACTTAGGGTGCTATGTTAGGGTCCCCTATTTTCGGAAACTCCCATATAAGTTGGTGCTCAGAGACTTAGCAGGGCGGACTTTTTTGTGCGCAAACTCTGGGACCCAAAAGAAAGCCGTGAACTCTAGAAGCACTGTGAAGCCTCAATGAGCAGTATCGACTTTGGGCATGTCAAGAGCGTACAGCTATTTTGCAAGCCTTGGTTCTTTAGCCAAAGTATTCTTCAAAGGCGCACGCCTGATAGCATGGTGAAGAATATCTATGCTGGGTGTGCCTCACTACTGCTTCTGGCCCACGCCAGGACTTAGGTCCACAACTTTGCAAGTGCAAACCGAAACCACGATCTATAAAGGGGCATGTGCACCATCCAGTCCTCTCCGAGACCTCAGGAAGAGATTCTTTGGGCAAACAGCCCGAAGGGCTTTGTTGGGGCTTAGGGTTTCGGCAGTTCAGGGTTTTTAGGGCTACAGGGTTTAAGGATGTCCGGCTCACAGTACGTGTTCGCAAAGAAGTGAGCCCACTGTGTGGCGAAGGCTTGCCGTTTTCAATTCCTCTCCCAGCCACCATGTCGAGCCAGTGTCGCGTTTGCGAAACTGACTGCCTTCGGGAGGGAGGCAGGCATTAACTGCCCGTGCTTGAGGCTTTGGCACCGGCAACTATCATTCGAGGGCTGCTCCAAGCAGGGATTACATGATGAGCTTTCAAAAACGTTTTCAGTAATCAGGACAATCAAGCTGACTTTGAGCAGCCCTGCAGGTACATGTCAGGCTGCACAGACTGAAATGTCTCCTACGCAACCTCCTACCGTTCCTTCCGCCCCTTCCCCTAAAGTCCTAAAGCCGCCCCTGAACACAGAGAAGGACAAGAGGAATCCTCAGGGCCTTCTCAGGCCACTTCCTTCAGGTATTTGCTCTGCTGATCCATGAGCTGCTGAAATGCGATCTTGGCAGCCTCCCTGCAATGCGCATTCCTCACGATATTGCGAAGAATAAAAGATCCGAAACTCCTCGTTTTTATGACCTAGAGGTCTAGTTTTTGTTGACAACCTTGTCTGGCTCGTAGAACACTTCAACTACCACGTTGGCGGCTGCCCGCATGTAAAATCGTTGCAGATTAGCGTCTTGTCCGGGTGCAGCTTGCGCTGCAGTTCTCGGAACACTTTTCGTCGGACAGCCACGGGCTCGTTGTGGGTGGCTGCCAGCGTGTCCTTCCGGGCTTGGTGATGGTATTCTCCTCAAGGATGTATGTCTTTGAACGCTTACTTCCAGGTTTCCAGCACAGTGTCAAAGTGCCTTCTCCGTGGACAAGGCTTTGCCAGTATGGTCTGATAAGGAGCCTAGAAAGCGAACGGTACGGCCTGCGATGATCTCAATGCGTCTTTCATGAAAAGAACTCTTCCCTAAACCTCTCAGCCCGGAGCCTGCTAACTAGTTCCGGATCTGGGGGGCAGAAGCATTTCCTCAAACCTGTGAAGCCCGATTGCAAAAGTCCTCCACCCATCGTCACAGCCCAAACCCTAGACTCCAAACCGCAAGGCAAAAAAGTAAAGCCCCTAAATGTACCTTCATCTCTGTCAGCAGCCTCTCAGTTTGCCTGGGCTCCAGGGTTTTGAAAGCGAGTTCTCTATGACCGCAAGGGCAGGGTGGCGGCAGCGGGGCTGCCCTTCGATGTCTTGAGGCCTCAAGGTGCTTCTCCCTCCTGTCCAGAGGCCTTTCGATTTCGCATTTCAGCTGCAGCTTGGTACAGGGGTTCGAGCATCCCGGAGATGGTAGAGACTACCCACTGAGCACCTCAGCTAACATCCCGATGCTCCTAACTTGAAGCCGCAAACCCTAAATCCGAGACCCCTGCTCACTTTCGAGGGTTTGCAACATTCAAATGGAAACCCTGGGCCTCATCAGCTGAACTTCTACACCCTTCACTTTGGATCCGACTCTCCTCTATCTAAGCAAAAGAGGAATCCGAAAGAACAGGGAAAGGATCCATTCATGTCCTACCCTTGTCACCGTCTACCCAAGCCACCCAAAAGTCCGGAAACATGATGCAAAGCCAAGTAGAAAGGTCAAAGACAAAAACGAGTGCTTCCCAGCTGACGGGGTTCAAAAATCATGCGAAATTAGAATCGGGGTCACCATCACCGCCCACAGCAAAATCATGGTCGTCTTCGTCATCGCCATCAGCTCCACATGAATACCACCTGTCGTCGCCATGATTGCGTGATCGTCGTGGCCGCCGCCACCATCACCGTCACATGCAAGACCGTCAGTGTCCTCGATGACCGTGGTCACCATCACTGCCAACATCTTCGTCATCTTCTTCTTCCGCTTCATCATCAGCCGTCAGGACGCAGGGCATGGGGATTCAAGAAACTCCGCAATCCGAGGAAAAATGGCAAGTCGTGCTTGCGCCCATGTAGCTACAGTGGCTACCTGTCTGAAAACAACCAACATGCCTCACACGAAACCCTAAAGCCGTAGCATGCGCTGCATTTTGAAACAGGGATGCTCTTCCACGATCTTCTTGCCCTCGCCGTCGAAGGCAGTCACTGCATCCCTGCCCCGCCAAAGCCTGAAACTGAAACGACGCGAGGAATGGGGAGGCCGGTAGTTACTATTAAGCCTCCCCGCATAGTCGGGTCCTGAGTGTTACGATGATGCGATGGAGTCGATATGTGGGGAAGGAATCCGGATCTTGAAGCGAACCAGTAATTACGACAGTAGCCGGCCTCCTCACAGGAAAATGGTTCAGCAAAAGCCCAGACCGAAATTTCCAGAAACTCCTACACAAGCCCGATTCTCTGTTATTGACCGAAGACAGACTTTGAGGATCAGGCGAGGACATCTTGGAGCGAAAATGAGCCATCATCCGGCCCAAAGGCGACGTCTTCGACTTTTTCGGATGGGTTGGTGGCGCACTCGGAGCTGCTTTTGCGGCTTCCTTGGAGACAGAGGCAAGAGCTTGCACGCTTCAACATTCAACAACATCTTCCATCACCCTTCGGAACAAGGTTCTCTGCCGTCGCGCTCGCCGGCGAAAGATTGAACTCTAGAGGTGTGTCACGTGCACGAAGACACGCCGAGTGAGTAAGTTAGCAAGGATATTTACGGAAGTGTATGGAAAGGCGGACGTAATTCGGAGCGGTTGAAGGATCTGAATGTAGGCATGTGCCAGAATCTGAAGACTTTCTCCAGAGTAAGATATACCTTTACTAAAGGTTGTAAAGCATACGCACCTACACATATCAGTATAAGCATGACAACTAAAAGCACGAACATTCATCAAAGACAACTGCAAATACAAGACATAGCCAATAACAAACGAAATAGCAGATGAATTTTTACATGTTTCTAGACATACATACGTACATTCATACATGCATACATACATACCTCACCTTGCGTTAAATTGCATTACATTACATTACATTACGTTGCATTATATTACGATACAGCAAACTATAATCATTATTTCAAGGCATTCTGGAACTTTACAGGTACTAGTATGTGTATATCTACACGTAACTTTGTGTACAGTATGGGTCTGTATACATGTGCTTATGCATGAGACCTCAGCAGAGGCTCTCGAGGGCGGCTGCTCGAGCTCCTGCGATTCTGTCGTGCTTGCAGCCGTTCCTGTCGTAGTGCCTCCGCCTTCGCAGCCCAACATCTTCAGGGTTTGGTGTTTGCGCTGTAGGGATTAAGGACTTCAGGGTTTCTGTATCAGTTGAACTGCAGTTGAACATAGCTTATTTAAGCTCCTGAGAATCCGAGAGCCACACCGGTGCATTGAAAAAGCAAGCGTCTTGGATAAATAGTTTTGGAGAGACACGCGACTGTGCCAGTCCTCCATCTCCCTCTGCTGCCGGAGGTTCTCCTCTTGCTGTCGCTGGAACTCCTGCGTTTCCATGAAGCGGGATGCCAGTGGGTAGCATGCAAGGTCCTTCCTTCTACGATGTCTGGGCATGACTCCCAATTCTGCAAAGTTCCTCCAATATCTCTCGCTGCTGCTTCTGCGAGAAGGGCGGCGGCTGCGTCTGAGCTGGCTGTGGCACCTGTTTGGTCTCAAATGACCCTCATAAACCCTGGCCTTCTGCACAAGAGCTGTTCCTCAATCTAGATCTAAGGCTCCCTTTTTCCCCAAACCCCAAAGCCTAAAGGTGTCGTGCGGCCCTCCAGGTGCCTCCTCCTCCTCACGGCTCTTGAGTAGCCGAGGGGACGGCTCGTCTCGCTCGTACCTGTCAGATCTCGGGCAGCATCGAATCATAAAGTGCTAAGCCTAGACTATCCATACACAAGCGAATACACAATGATTCTATCATATACTCTCTCTCTCTCTCCCCCTCCCTCCCCCGCTCTTCACGTCTTCGTGCGTAGAAGCTTTGTGAATGGAGGTAAGCCAGAGAGGTGACGAGACCAGTGCTCGAAGACATTGCAACAAGGAGCTGTCCATAGACTTACTTTTCGTACCCAGCTCCCAGGACCTATAAATCCTACAAGTCCCCAAGATTCGCATCTGAAGCCCTCCCTGGAAACCCCGACCCAGAACCTGAACACCACCACTCTTCCCAGGAGACTCTTTGGGACCAAAGTCCTCTAAGGGTTGCGATAAGGGTTCTTTTAAGGGTTTCAGCACTCACAACGGATTTAAGGCTTAGCGCGTTTAGGGGTTTTGGGTTTAGTGCTCGCTTTCACTCGAAACCCTCTTGCCTGTCGAGCTTGGCTTGCATCTCTCGAAAGACTTCTTGCTGCCAGGCCTGTGGCTCTTTCAATTCTTCAGATCTGAGGGTTTCTTAAGATTAGGCTTTAGGGTTTTTTCCCTCCTAGCTAGCAAGGACGATGCCCGCATTGCAGGGTAACTTGGATGAACAGCAGACTGCACAAAGCTATGACGGCTAATTCGGGGTATATGAGTGTCCGAGCAGTTTGTCAGCTCCCACCCATTTTTTCAGGCCCCTTTACGGGGAAAACAAAGTCGGTACTTGTTGGTCTGAGGCTGTTTAACATGCCTAGTCCATCAGTGCCAATCGCCATGGCATTTGCTCACTGAGGATCCCCAATCTTAAGTCCACTTCACCAACTTTCAGCGTAGTAGCACAGCTTGGGGAATGATCTTGTGAGGAACCGCCTCTGACTTCAGCGACTAGAAGCGCCTTCCGCATCCACAAAGCAGAATTCCGAATTGACACACACCTCACTCGTCATATGCACATTCCACGGTCGCAGCAAAATGCCGCATGAATTCCATCTGAATTATCCTTCGCAGGGTCAAGCTTTCATCCAAGCCCAGGTGATTGGTTTGTTGGGGTCAGCACTAACGCAGACCTGTTCACCCAGTACATTTCAATTTTTGTGCGGCATTTGTACCTCCTTCAGTCGCTCATCCCCTGGAGCTGCCTAACTTCACGTTCGGCGCTAACAGACAGGATCGACCAAAACTGCCTTTTGGACCACACTGAGCTCCAGCACCACAGTACTCTGCACAAAAAGCGCCGCAAGGTACCAACGTACCAAGTAGTCGAGCGTGGTCACGACTGCTATTTGAATCTTGGCAAAGCCGAGGCCGTCAACACCGAATGTGCAGTAAAATTTGCACCCATGGTTGTTCTGCCGGCCAGACCGACCGACCTCCAGATGCAGCTTCACGACAGCGCCTGACCCACCTATAAAGGTTTGGCCTGAAAGTCAGGAATCTTGTTAGCGATCTGCCCTCAGTCAGTGAACAAGGTCGTCAAGAGTAGGGTTTAGGGTTTATTTTTCCCTCCTACTTGGCAAGGACGAGGCCCGCATTGCAGGGTAGTTCGGGTAACAGCGGAAACTATTTTTCAGGCTTTGTTGTTCAAAGCCAGTGCTTTATGACAGGACTATGCGTTTCAATGCATGCTTTACAGTGTCCGTCACGGTCACTAATTAATTAGAGAGCTTTACTACTGCACATGGCCCTCACCACAAGAAAGCGCACTACGTCTCTCCTCACTCTCAGAGGCAGTGGTAACCGGACAGAGCAGCAGGGCATCAGAGATTACTCTGCTCTATGTCCGGGTCTGCTTTAGCGGCGTTCTTCAGACCTCCTCAGACAGCACTTTACGGGTCCTGCGCCTGCATCAATTCAGAATTGGCTTGCATCAAATTCAGAATTAGTTGCATCAAATTCTTTTTGGCTGTCGCCTTGCGGTTGTGCCCCTCTCCACTGTTGGTTTTGAGCAACACCACCCCTCGCAGACATCTCGTCCTGAGTGCAGTGCTGGCCTCCTCTTCTGGCAAAGCCCATTGTTGCACGTCCCTCCCATCCCCTTTGTACGAGGATGGGAGAAACGCCGTCTGAGGTTAATAAAGAACCAACCCCATCTCTGTGCACACCGGTGGAATCGCACAGAGGACACTGTCGTCCCCCCTTCTTGGCTTGTCCCCTCATCTGTGCGTGAGGATGATGGAAAACCAGCCAGCCATCTGCAGGGTGCTTCTCCAGGAGCTGCCATAGCGGCGCTAACCAGAGTGGCGTGGGCAGCGGCTCAGTGATTTGGCTTGATCTCCGCTCATATTCAGTCCAGGTATGGCATTCCGCGACATCAGCGCCACTTTAATGCCCCCGAAAAAACATATCGCTCGAGCTGTTTGCTCACTCGTGCAGGACTTTTGTCAATTCAGAGGCTGTGATGACCAGATGTCGAGACATCCAGACAAGTCAGGGTCCATAGGGCCATGGCATATGGCACTCATGAGAGTGAAGTGAGTTTCGCCGAAAGAAGAATAAAGTTCTTGTAACCTATAACCCCAACAGAGTATAACACACTAAGCAAAGTCCAACACTGTTCCATGGGACACAATAGTTCATAAGGCCCTGAAAACCCCGCAGCAGCAGCGGAGGCAGTGGTGATGGTTTGTCGGCGGCGTGTGGGAGTGAAGGGTTCAGCAGGTGCACTCGAGGGCCGTGGTCAGTGGGCGGATCATTGTACGTTTTTATCGTTTTTTTCCGGATTTCCGGGGTGACGACGCGACACGACGACCCTCGCTAGTGCAGGGCGGTTTAGGGTTTAGGGGTTTAGGGTTTAGGGGTTTAGGGTCTCGGGAACCGTTAGTAGTGCAACTAGAGGTCCTTACAGTAAGGATAATAGGGATCCCAAGCTGCCAATTCACCAGCCCGGTGCTACTCCGAAGTTGCAGCCTGAAATAGGAGTTTCTTAATAATTAGAATATGGGAGCCCGAATATAAATATGGTTAGAATATGGGAGCGCTAATATAAATATGGTTAGAATAAGGGAACCCTAATATAAATATGATTAGAATAATGGATAAATATGGTTCCAGAATCCCAAGGAATAGCATTACGAAGTATTCAAGCCCTTTATTAAGACGAGTTTTCCTGCATCCTCCGGAGCTGGTTGAGCTGCAGGCACTGGGGATCAGGGCCGGGCTCAGATCCCAGGCGTCACTGAAGCGGCTGAGTCCTCAGGGTTTTTTTTTTTGAACGCCTTTTTTTCGTCTGCTAGCTGACGAACGTCCAGAATCCACCATGGCGGAAGGCAGTGTAGACGGCAAGACTGTATAGCTACAAATCTTTGCGGATCAGAACATCACTCGTAGTAGTCGGGGACGGTTCTTCAGAGACATCCACCATCGTACTGGTCCCTTCTAGTGCTCGTTCCGTATCTGGTTTTTCGTCAAGCATCTCCTGAACATCCCACAGCACCAGCTGCTCCATCTGAAGACGTACTTCCGGCCCAAGACCCCTGTCACGCATCAACTGGAAGATCACAAGCCAGACCTCCCCATAGCGCTCGACAATCTGCACATCCGTTTGCCGATGCCGCTGCCATTCCCCATAAATCAGGGTTTAGGGTTTAGGGTTTATGCTCTCGCAACTCGGACTCAGCCAGACGAGGTTCTTGGTTCGCGCGGTCGGTTTCTCCGGTTCACTCGAGAGGGTTTCGGCGCTCACACTCGGACAATCCAGCGAGGCATGTGGTTCGAGGTCTGATGAGTGAGACTTCTCTAGTGGGAATAAGCGATGATAAGAACCAACAAAGAAAGCTTCCAACACATAAAGTAACTGTGCCTGTGGCAGCCTCATCCCACCTAGGGTCCTACTTGAGAATAAAACAGCATAGTAACCAATAGGACCCTAGGAAGTTTCAACTGCAGATCACTCTGGGGGTTGGGGTATTATAGGAGTGATAGATAAAAGGACCCCCAATAAACACATCTAGAATATGGACCGGGTCGGTCCAGGTAGCCGGTGATCTGGAATGCCATCATCACGATGGTCTAAGAGCCGATGCTCGTTGATTAGCAGTTCGTCTAGATCCAGACAAATCATATTGATTCGTGCCAAAGTTGACCGTTCATATGACTAGACAACAGCGCAGCACAAAGTGAAACTACGTATCATGGACTGTGTGGAGTGGCATGCACTCATGCACATGCACATGCTTGTTTAAACAACTACCTACCTCTCATTAAATTACAAAAGGACATACATAACTAACATCCCCTGCAGTGTGCATTTCATAAATTATGAATTATGAATTAGCAGCCACAGCTGGGCGTTTCTGCCTCAACGTCACCAGCTCCCAGGAGCTCGGAATTACTTGCGTCAAACGTCCAGGAGACTGAGCAGACCAGAAACCACGAGTGCTTCAAGGCCAGCTCTAGCCACACAGAACCATCGCGATCAGAAAGGCGGTATTCTGAAGCAGCAGAACAATATACTTGGTGGGCAGCCATGTCAGCGCTCAAACCCTCATTGTCTTGCCTGTTACCACCCTCAGATTTACCATGCAGGCAAATTCATAGTCCCTCGCAAACACATGCTCGCCGTGGACCAGCTTTCGCACTTCTGACAGGGCTGCCCTGTCGGCGCTAATGCCAGTGTACCGAAAGCCTTCCGGGCTCGTGCTGTATAGCACATGCATGCCTGTATCTCCATACCACCATGGTTCTGCTGTGTCCATGCAGACTGTTCAAATTCTTTCTGAGCGAGCAAATTGCATTCCCCATGCACATGCCGTCCGTATTTTGCAGAACTTCTTGGCTGTTGTTTCTCCTCCTCATCTCTATAATTTCTCCTTCATTGCCCAGACTTGAAAATCCTCAAGACAGCACCTCAGGTCTCCTACTCCATCTGCGCCCTGTGCTCTCTCTCATCCTGTCAGGAGGCGTCTCACCCAGAAGTTGGCAGTCCATGGCTGCGCTGTCGCGGGTTCATGGTTTGGGGTCTTATACCAGAAACCAGGATTAATAGACTTCACTCCCGAACCCGGAGGGAAGTTGTTAACACAATATCAAAAGGCGAGGGATAAAACATGCTAAAGTTGAGTCAGTGCTAAGCAACATAATAGGTTAACCAAAGAAAACCCAAATAGCGAGGTAGGAGAAGAGGGTGTATTTAAGGATCCACCAAAGCTTGGGAAAACGTACCTTAACTGATGGGTCGCAGCGAAACAGGTAGAGAAAGAGGGGGGAAGAGTGAATGCAGAAGTCCGCCAGGGCTACAGCGTTGTGACATTATGATTCAGCGACTATGAATTATTAATTAGGCATGCTCTTGAAACGACTTGCGCGAATTTGATGTTGTCACGGCCATGGCTCCCGAGCAATCCGAAGTTGGGATATAAAGACTACTCAGCAATCAACCCCCACTAGCTCTGGAATCAGGCCATGGCAATGTAGGTGCAGAACCTGAGTCATAGGAGTCAACACTCTCCCTCACCACCTCCGCTTCCACACTGTCTATCATAGTGGCTGGGACAGGTTTCGATGAAGCCGTAGGCATATCATCTTCCCAGGGTGGTAGGGAGGCCCTGCTTAAGTTTCCCTGCTTGCCACACGTGTGTGGCTGTACGTGTGTTTAATCGCAATTGGACTGGTTGTCCAGGCCCAATGATTTCCCCGACATAAAATGTCAACTTCAAGACTGTGCGGAATATTAAAACCCAATGCACTGAGGCGCTGATCCAATTGCCTACCGAAAAGGCCCCCATCAGGGTAAAGGACCGGACCACTCCTCCGTACAATGTAGCAGGCGCTTTCCAGAAAAGACTAGCGGGGTCCCACTCGAAAGGTCGCAGCAGGTCCCCATGACCTGTCCCCCCACATACTCCTTAGGGACGAGACCTTTGGGGCTTTCAATCCACAATGAGCCACGAGTAAACGATGACAGCGCAACAATGGCTTGGGGGTAGTGGCTATTGCGTAGATCTTTATGTAAGTCTCGTCCCGCTGAGTCTCTCACGGTGATCGTTGAAAATTTATGGCGCGGAAGAAGCTGCTGGAACAGGAAGGACAGTTGGACAGCTAGGTGCTGTAACGGGGCAGTGGCGACGCACAGTTTGCTATGATCACGCGGATTAAGACCTATCGAAAGCACGTGCCCTTCTCCTTCCGGCAACTTATACTTGGCAGGCGCTTTATCAAACGCCGTGATTATCTGTGTCTTTAGCCTAGTTATATCCTCTTTTGCCATTGCGGCAAGGGGATACTCTGTTGTTTGGCTATCTACAGACTTCGAGCCGTTACGGTGGGAAGGTCCATTCCGTTTGGGTAGATGCATTACGCAGATTTGGGTCGGCAGGTGAGTCAGATGTCTCTGGGGGATCGGGGTCACAGCTAGCAGTACGGAGTGCAGCTGCAGTGCGCCTCGACGATATCATGAGGACGGTTTGGAATGTCTGCCTTTCCACCCAATTAACCCAATCGGAGATTTCAGATAAAGTGTGGATGCGGATCGTATCACAAATAAACCATCAAAGTCAGCATTCAACCAAAACGGTGCACAAGCCAGAATCACCTCATCCACGACATAAATACCTATAGAGGGGTATTCACTTCGTCTCAATGCAAAAGCTGTGTAGAGCGCATCCACTGCAACCCTTGACACACTGTCTGGCATAGACGAAAGTTCAAGGAGGAGTCGAGTCTGTAGGGCCTCAGGTTCGAGGGGCATTTAGAGAATACTTCGATGGGAAGGAGCTACCGTCCATCACTTGAGTATCCAAGGAATCTGCCGGGATGCATCAGTCGGTAGTGACATTGGGCTGAAGGTGGCTCTGCATTGGCGGGTTCTAAGGCGTCTCCAAAAAAGACTCTTTCGCAACGAAACCTAGTTTCTCCTGTATAGGCCATCCGTTTGGTAGGTTCCACCCCGTGAAGCAACCCGAGCAGTAACAGTCCATGGTGCAGTAGATCCGAAAGCTAACTCGCTCAGCCCAAATGAATATACGGTTATTGTCAAGGACGTTCACGAACTCAGGCCTGTCCCCTTCGTGTGTCACTATGTTAGTTGTGATAACTTCCATGATGGTGGTCCAATAAGACCAGAGTACTGATGTGCTGTCCTGCAGGGGAATCATGGATCTCATCTTACGGAGTCTAGTGAGGAGCCTTGACGAAGCAACATACGACAAGTCCGGCGGAAAGGTATTAAGCATGACTTGCAAGCCGAATCCCCAGAGGCACTCTCGACTAAGTTGATGGGGAGCCAGTACATCCACTCCACTGCGCATAGTTTTTTTTGAGGGAGGGAGGGTACTACTCCACTGCTCGAGCCTGAGACTACAAAGTCAAATGACGAAGGCTACGACATGACACGACACTACTCTATGTGTGAAGGAGCTCTATGCATTCATCGCAAGGCTTTTCACATTGACGATGCACAGCTTATGCAGTCATGCGCAAGCATTGGTTTATTAATTATGAAGTAGCGAAAAGGAGCTTCCTATGTACACCAACTCTGCTGCAACTGCCTCGAAGCCGTCCAGGCTGGTTATTCACATGCATCTCGGCAAAACCAATTCTCAATTAAGCGGGCAAGGACCCCTATGACAGAGTACAAAGATGCCTCGTGTGGGACAGGGCTACCAGAAACTAACTTCAGCAAGAACCACGAAAGGAAACAGACATTAGTAGCACCTACGGTTTCGGGGTCTAGGTCCCTCTCCTCGAGGCCTGTGAGCTAGTCGAAGCGTGAAAGGATAGGGGCACGTAGGGTCGATGACCTCTTCTATAATATTAGCTAAATCACAAAGCAACAGAAACTGTTCATCCATGGAATAGAACACGCATTGCAAAATAAAGTTTTGTTCATCGACCCTGTGCTTGACGAGTTGCGCGAGTCTGCTAAGCTCGGGAATTACAGTTGCAAGTTCATAGTGTGTATCAATGACATCGTTGCCGAGGTCGTCATGTACGTTAATAGCCTCCTCCGCGATTTTGTGTAGGTCTTTCATATCTCGCAGCATATCATACATGGCAGCTTTCATCTCTGCCATATCGTACTCAACTCTGCGGAGCCTTGGTTCAGAGCTAGCAGCCTCAAATGAATCAAGGTTTGCAGCGACCTCCTCCAGCGTTACAAGAAGGGTCTTCCCCGTCGCGCATAACGTGTCGACTTGCTTGATTTGGTCCAAGGCGGCCATCTCTCGTGCTTTTACAGGCTCTGTGCAGATCCGAGCGACTTGCCCCGTATTGGGACAGGATTTAGGTACAGCCATGCTACTGAATTATGAATTATGAATGTTCGGCCAATCGGTGCATGCTCACATTGCCCAAGACGCTACCATCTATAGGACAGGGCTAAAGCAAGAACCAAGGACGAAGAGATTCGGTAGGGAAACTAATCACAGGGGCAGTTTTGGCAATCAGGCATGCTTTTGAATTAAAATCAAGGCCGTGTATTGGCACGATGGTCGCATTGTGCGCATCATTTCCATGCACATGGCCATAGTTGCAAAAATATCGGGTGCGGCTTGCCCAGGCTGTTGCCGAGGTGGCCTTAAAGCATCGGAAAGAGAAACAGTTGCTGGGGTATTCTGATGGGGCACACTCGGCACATAGTCTGGCACCTTAAGACCTTCGGTTTTGGTGCTCGTCTCGGCTTTAGGCGAAGCAGGAGACGGTTGCTCCTGGACACCTTTCTTTACAATGGCATCCAACATACTTCCCTGTTCTTCGAGCATGCCAACGACCTTACGCATCAACCTTGTATGTCTCCATGGGCTTCAGCGATCATATCAAGCTTGCTCTCAAGGCGATGCATGTCTTGCTTAATCTCGTCGTGCTCCGTCTTCACGATCTTTGGCAGGGCCGATGCAAAATTCTGCTGGCCCTTGATGCAGGTCGTGATGTTGTTTATGACGGCCTCCAGCCAATGTGTGCCGCAGATCTGACGACGGGTCTCCTGAGACAGCTGTTTGATCTCCTTGAGCTCCTTTGTGTCTGAGTTGATGCTTTGCAGACCTTTCATCAAGTCTCCGAGCTCCTTCATAATGCCTGATGTGGCTGCCCTGTCTTCTGCCCTTGCCTGAGGCGAAGGGCCCCCCACGCCTGCATCAACTTTCCCGCGTATGAATTCAGCATCCACCTTCAAGAGATCACACTGTGTTTTGATCTCCGGCAGCAGGTCCATGCGCGGGCGTTTAGCTGCAAGGTATGCAGAATCTTACGCGACTCCTCACACCACTCCGCCAGT
Organism: Symbiodinium sp. clade A Y106; assembly: GCA_003297005.1. Classification (NCBI taxonomy): domain Eukaryota; class Dinophyceae; order Suessiales; family Symbiodiniaceae; genus Symbiodinium; species Symbiodinium sp. clade A. The sequence continues at coordinate 60,356 of BGNK01001829.1, forward strand.
TTCTCAAAGCTCGAAGTAAAGCCCTGCATCCACTGCGGCGGTGAATTCTCTCCACTCTTGTCCTGATCCGGCCCGTGCACGGCGAGGCCTTCACTCCTTCTTCCCTTGCAGAAACTCTTGCATGAATTCCAGACACTCGTAGTCACCCCAACAACCTGCAGCCCGTACAGTAAACTCCAGAAAGTTGGAACATCAGTATCCTAAGTCCCCTATACAAAAGAGAAGGGAAATCCAGCACCAATCCTCCTAAACCCATGTTCCAACTTTCTGGGATTCCCTATAAAGCAAGCAGCAACAGAGCAGTACAAGCCAAGCCACTGTAGCTCCTGTGACGTGCCGAGGGGTAGGTTTTGAACCAGCACTCTCGATATGGTCACATCTGCGTTGAGTCGTGCGTGCCAGCAACACCCACCGACGAACGCAGCTCACAACCCAGCACATGTGTGGACTTGTTTGGCATATGCAGGACGAATCTCTCCGCAATCAAAGTGATAGCTTTCAGATGTGTTGTAGCGTGCAAATCACGCCCTTCTTCAATTGATCTCAAGGGAATAACATGGCCGTCCTGCCCCCCCCCCCTCCCCCCCCACAGACGGAATGGGACGGGATCACCGAGGGTGAGAAGGAGCCTCGGATGTCAGGGCAGGGTTGCTAAGAAAGCTTCGGAAGGAGATATACCTGGCTTGCGAGAAGTTCCAGTTCCTATGCAGGAGTCGTGCTGGGGTAGGGTTATAGGTGGGTTCAAATGCGTCGAAAGGCCTCTGGGGTCTTTCGAGGGGGAAGGAAAGTATGCCGAAGTATATCGTGTTTATATTCTCCACTATTCCACTGTGAGAACAGTGCGGGATCTAGTCTGCTAGTGTTGCCTGACAAAATCTGCCTATTAAGGAAGGTTGGTTGCATCACGACGGTGATAAGGCCTTTATAATCCTGCCTGGTTATGTCTATGAGGGGGGAGTTGGGCAACCAAAAGCGTATCTTCCTGTAAGCCTGCTGATCCCACTACCACACTTATCCCAAGATCCGCATGTGCAACCAGGAAGAAAAGGATGCCTTTCCTTTTCCAAAAGTCTTTATGTGTTGGCTTTATGCGCAGAAAATGGGAAAGATATGGCGTAGAGCTCTGGCCGGCCTCAGTGTTGCCAAAAAAGTTTCTACTGCAACCAACTGCTTACCCATAAGGTAGTCACCTGGAAGAGGATCAGGTAGGGGTTGGATCCAGTAGCACAGCCAATGCTTCAGCAAGTTATCCCACATGATCCTGTCCTCCCCCGCATGTTCTCAATAAGACGGGAGATATCTATGGCGGAAAGAGTCATAAGCCTTTTGAATTCTACGAACATCTGTATCGATCACCCCTGCTGCCGGAGTATGTCCTCGACGAATCCAAACCAGTTGACGCTTGAGATAACCACCCTAATGGGGCTGTCCTTGCTTTCCCGCGCTGCATGCCCCCAATACGCCCAATATCTAGAGAGCCATTGTCTCCCGCATTGTGGCATGCCGGGTAGCCGTTCGCAAAGGATTCGGACAGAACGGCGTCTAGAGACTTGATTAGTGACCCAGTCTAAGAGCCCGTCAGTAGGGAGCCGTAGTAGGGACAAAAGGAGAGCATTACGCATAGCATCGATTTTGCGAAGTAGGGACGTAGTAGGGAAGCCCATAACCAAAGACTACTGATATAGGTATTGAAGATGGAAACTTTAGTAGCCAAGGAGGACTTGGATGAGTCCATAATTTTCTTGAATGCAAAGAAACTACCTTGTGTTTTACGAAGGCAATGGAACAGCGTATCTTCTCCACTAACTCTATAGCCAATGGGGAGACCCAGGAAGATAAACGCTTCTGTGCAGGTAAGGGGACTGCAAGATCGAAGACCCCAGATCCCAATTTGCTCTCCCCCGGGGCCTTGCAGGGTGGAGCATTTGTTAAGGTTCAAGTGTAGCCCAATCGTGGAAAGATTCGCTTGGACTAGACGTAAACGTGCTTGGAGGTCTGCCGGGTCTGTACCAAGGAGCAAAATGTCATCTGCATACATTAACAGGGGGGGGGAAAGAAACCCCCCCACCACTATAGGATCACAAGTTTGTAGCTGCGTAATGCTGCGTAATGACAGGTGCGAGGCTCCAGGCAATTACTCGCGAGAATAGCTCCGCACTATACGAAGTTCCTTGCAGAATACCTTGGGTGAGCAGCTGTTTCCAGCTATGCCCTCCTACTTCCAGGAGGACCTCATTTTTATGAAGCAAATCCCACAATGCAAGGGACTCCAAATTCGGGACGCCCTGCTTCAAGTACTGAATTATGGCACGATGAGACAAGCTATCAAAAGCAGCCCTTATATCTAACTTAGCACAGCAAAGTGGGCGACCTGATTTATCGCTAATCGAAATTGCGGCACGAACCGTGTTAATCCCGTCCATGGCTTGTCTACCTGGCTGGCATCCTCATTGCAGTGCATGGCATGCAGGCAGAAACTTTCGCATGCGATGAATTAAGATTCGACCAAAGAGTTTAGCAACTGTACTGGTCAAACAGATAGGTCTGAGGTCGGAGGGCTTCGCAGGGAGTTTAATTTTGGGGACAAAACTAATCCTACCACACTTCCATTCATCGGCGACTTTGCCGCTTCGGAGCATGTCGTTGAGAAAACTACAGAAGTCACCCCGAAGATCAGTACGAAGAATCGCTTTGAGAAGGCTATAAGGTACGCCATCTTCTCCCGTGCATGTTCGAGAATCAAGCTTATTAAGTTATTAAGATGCTTCATGATCTCCTCGCAGGTTATGGGGACTAACGCGCCCTCGGAGTGATGCGCAAACAACGATCGGATTGCAGGCTCTAATGGGGTAGGATCAGTAGCGGTATACTTACTTCTGTAATGTTCCGAAACTGAAGTTTGGGCTTCAAGAGAGCCACCCGCTCGTTGAAGAAAACCGGCGTCCGTGGCCGATGCAGATGAGCTGCGTTTTAGATGTCCTATGACTCGTCTATCCCCTTGACGTGCGAGTTCCAGGAGATTAGTTTTATGATCCTCTTTAGCCTGTCGCCTTGCTTCATGAATTTGCAAAACCATTCGGGATCGTTCCTCTTCAGAACTGCTAGATCTACGACGATCAATCATGATTTGACATCAGGAGGATCCACATACCTGAGGCTAGGGGGCTTAACTGTGGACAAGCTGCGAATCTGATCTAGGATCGAAAGGCTGAACCCGGACCCCATATGCCCAAGGGACGCTGCCTCAGCTCTCCCTTCGTCCACATCCCATCTACCACACAACGTTTTCCTGTAGGCCGGTCTCAAAAATGGTTCCTTCCCTCTGGCCCCAAGGATTAGGGCATTATGATCAGACGGGAGACCCAACCGAAGATCAGTCCTGTTTTGGATGGAGAAGTCAACCCCAAGCCCCCGACAGAAGAAGAAATCAATCTTAGACGAGCAGCCACGTGCGAACCACGTGTCCCCTTCAAAAGACTGCATCCGTAAGTCATTCTGCGCTATAACAGTTCTGAAGTGGGGCATTTCCGGGAAGGAGTCATAATGCAGGGTGTAATCTTGATTCAGGTCTGTGCTATAAAGGATCAAATCGTCTGGACCACATTGTTGCAGCAAATTCGAAACTTCCTTAATTCCCTGGTTCCACACGTCCTTAGCATCTGCTCTTTTCCCATGTGGGAAGTGACTAGTGACAAGGAAAATAGGACGTTCACGCTTGGGGCGTAATTGGACAGCAAGCCCCACTTTAAGTGCAACGGAAGAGTGTATGCAATCCGTGAAGGGGTGCTTAACAAGGATACAGGCCTGCCGAAAGCCCTGAGCAGTGTCGACATGAAAACACGTGTACTTGGTTTGTCCCGCCCATATTGGGAAGGTCTGTGCAACACTTGAGTCAGCTTTCCCCAGGCCTCCTACCTCCTGTAACAGCAGAAAAACCGGGACATGAATTACGTCTTGTATGGTGTCCAACACTTCTTGCACTGTCTTCCCTCTGACATTCCAATGAATGGCGCTCAAGTCACAAATTTGAATCCGCTGGCCTCGTATCTTAGGTTTTGCAGGTAGGTGATTACCGGGTTCTCTGTCCCTGCCCCATCCCTAACTTTGACACCTGTCTTCCACTTCCTGGACCCCTCTGCCTAAGAGCCTGGAGACAAGCCCCGTGTCGATCCACCAGCCGTTATGGGACTCTTTTGCGTCGCTTACGGGGAAATGGTTGGGGGCAACAGACTTCTGGGAGGTATGAAAAAGCACGTTGTGTCCATCAAGATATACCCTACCTCTCCATTCAAACTCAACACAAGAAGTAGCGGAGCTAAGGGATTGCAGGATGTCCTTCGTTCTTAGTATACTACATTATACTACGAATCATTTGCCTGTCTTCGGGAGATCGGTTACGCTGAACCCAGAGGTTGTTGTTTTCTTGCCCAAGGATTGCACTTACCAAGCGCCTCTGCCGCAGGTCAGCCTCCCCCGGGAAATTTAACTCAAGGCGCACGATGTTAGATCGCAAATACGGCACATACACCTCTTTAAGAACTTCAGGGCCACCGTGTTGCTCGAAGAACGATCTGAGTTCTGTTTGGAGGTCAGACCTCTTAGCATTGACAAAGCCTCCGATTACAATCTGAAGATCATCTACCGGTCGCCCCCCTGTACTCGATGCCGTGGTCGACCCCTGTATGCTACGCGGAGTAAACCCCCCGGCCCCTGGGAGTAGCTGGAGATGGCGCCCTTGACTTCAATTCTGCAAGTTCACGCTCAATCCGATTAATTCTCCCTTCATGGTCCGTATGGATCCTTTCATGAGCTTCGCTGCGCTTTTTGGAGGGTGTTAATACAGGATCGGTGTTCCTTCACGGTAGTATTACACTTCGTTACCTCATGAAGAATGGCTTCCTGCTGTACCGACAGACGTTGTATACTCGCTTGAAGATCCGGTAGCCACGACGGGGAAACGTCAGCGGTAGTGGTCCCCCCGGGTTTACTGGTGGGGTTGGTTCGACGGGGGCTTCGCCTAGCATTACAAGCTTTAGATTCTGCATCGAATTCCGAATTAACCGCCGAATTACCTGCAACATCGCCTGCAAAGTGTGGAGGATGCAACGCACTGGTGTTATGTTCCCGAAGCCTTCCGAAATCAGGAGAGAGAGATTGGCGAGCTTCTGCTCCTAACCCTGCGGAAATCTCACCTGCACCACCACTGGCATCCTGCAGCTCATCATCATCGCTCGGGGTATCAGTATCCAAAACGATAGATTTCCGGTCTTCGTCATGCTGGGTTAGGTCATACTCCGGAACAGCATCAGAACTGGTACGCCTCTTAGTCGGGGAGTCCATAGGTGGTGGTAGGGCGGCTTCCTCTGCTGTTCGGGACCTAGTGACATCAACATCCATTCTAGAGGCCCCCGGCCCATCAAAGACAGAAACAGGGTAGCCTTCGAGAACCTCCTTTCCTAAAGGGCCTCCCAGGGCCGCAGCTAAGGCGTCCCTACTAGCTTGTAGTGTAGCGGGTGACGCAGGCTGTGTGGCCTCCTCCTCCAGACACACCGGAAAGGGCAACACCCTCACCAAAGAGGGCACCACCTAAATCACTGTTCTTTCCAGGAGAAGAAGAGGCAACAGGCTCAGAGCCGCCCTCACCGGGGCGGGTTCCCCTCGACCCCCTGTTAGGGCTATTCTTCAAACCTTGATTCAAAGACGCTAGAGCCCCAGTGACTGACATGACTCAGGACAGAGAACCGAGAGGAGGGAGAGAAGAGGGAGAGGGGGGGGGGAAACTGTCCGCCTTTAGTTTCTACCTCAGCAGGCACGCTACAGTCAGGGTACGACAAGCCTTGAGCCAAAATGGCTTGAGCCAAAATGGCTACGAGAGGGTTTAGGGTTTAGGGTTTCGAGTTAATTGATACTCACACTCGGACAAAGCCTGACAAGGTCTGCAGCGATACTGGGTCAGATGCGTTTTTCATCAACTGTAGGGTTTAGGGTTTAGGGGCAAAGGACTATATAGAATCTTAAACACTTCGTGCTTATGAAGAAGGAACTGACAATTTACTCACCGACTTCGTGCCTAAAAATCGTTGGAAGGGCTACGCCACCCATGATTGAATCAGAAATAACAGCCCATGGAGGATCATAGAGGATTCTGACCCTCCAAGGGTGGTTCTAAAATAGCGGATAAATCACTAGCATACGATGCGGGGACAGGGTCTGCTCGATCTTTGAAAGGGGTATCTTATATGGTAGTTTTATGTAGCGTCTTGTAAAGGGATGTTGTTGCTTGGTGCGCCTGAGGGATTGGGGCTATGTGGCAAGGACCTTTATTTATTCATTGTTTGATGGGTCTGTCTTTGTATAGTATTCAATCTAAATTATTCAGCTATGGCTCAGGGTTGAGGTGTCGTAGCTGCTGGCCCCTCATCGGGTTTAGGATTGCGCAGCTCAATTTCTACTGCTAATCCTCCTATTCCTACTACCCTACTCCTGCTTTCTACCACTCTCACTCGTCTATTCGTGGATTCCTATTCCCATTTCCCTAGTCCTTCTCAGTCCTACTCACTTACTCCCATGCTCATGCTCCTCTTCTCCTGTCTCAGTGATCTTTCGTTCTTTATTTCCTATCCTCCACTCCTCATCCTCTTACGCCCCTACTCATGCTCTTCTACTCCCACTCTCCTACTACTCTCTTACTCCTGGCTTCTTGCTCGTACTCTCCTGCTGCGACTCTTCTGTTCCTTTGCTTTGATTCGTATTCTCCCGGCCCTACCCCTAGTCTCCTTCTTGTATTGGATTACTCATCTTGCGTCTACTCTGGTTCTATTTTTGCGACTATTCCATTCGTTTTATCTTACTCCTACTCTCTTCCTGCTACTCTTCTTTTCCCTCCCAGGAGTAGGCATCGATTTTGCAGTGGGAATCGCGAAAAACTAGGAATAACAAACATACATGTAGCAGAGAGTACGAGTAAGAACAGGAATAGCAGTAGAAATAGCTCTAAGAGGAGGTGCATGGAGGGCAGGGAATAGGAAACTAGATTGAAAGAGCAGGAATGGATATGAAGGAGTTGGAATAAGACAAAGAGAATGAGAGTAGAACATTAGAAATGGGAGGATAGGGGGCGGAGAGAATAGGAGTATGTAATGTTCAGGGTGAGTTTGATAGTAGGAGTCGGATGATAGGAATATGCTAACAAGAAATTCAGAGTTAGACTAGGAGAGGAGAGCCGCATATTAGGAGTAGGAGAGTAGGAAGGCAGGAGTAGAATTTAACAGAAAAAGGAGTAGAAAAGACATACCAAGAGAAGACGAATAGGAGTAGGAGTAAGATAATGACATCTTACTATCCTGTTATGCTGCTCTTCTAAACTCCTAATCTTGTACTCCTACTCACCTACCCCTATTCTCCGATTCTCACACTTACCTTCCTACCCTGCCTGTCTTATTCTCCTGCTATTTCTCTATTGAAACAATCTGCCCACTATTGGTTGAAAAATCATTTCTCTTACACTACTTTTCTCGTACCCCTAATGTCGAATTCATCCTACTCCTCGGCAGGAATAAAGGAATAGGAATAGGGAAATACAGGTAATGGGGTTCTCTTACTCTCCTACTCCTTCCCGTCTTGTTCCTTTTCATCTACTGTACCTTCCTGTTCTTGTTACCATAACGCTGCTCTCCTGTTCCTGCTTTCCCACTCCTTCTCTCTGCCACTTACTCTCCTATTTGTACCTTCCTATTCCCATGTTATGGTCCTACTTACTCTCCTACTCCCATGCTCATGCTTCTGCTGTCCTATTACAGTTTCCAATTCCCCAGACTTTTTTCAATTCCCTTCCTTCCTATTCTCCACTCCTCATTCTCCTACTCTCCTGCTGTCCTGTTCTCTTACTTTCTGCCTACTCTCCTACTCGTATTCTCCTGCTCCTACTCTTCTATTCCTTCGCTGTGATTCGTATTCTCCCTGCCCCTAGTCTCCTCTCTCCATTGGATTACCCTCCTTAAATCTATTCCTACTCTCTTACTGCTACTATTCCATTCCTAATTAGTCTCTTACTCCTACTCTCTTCCTCCTGCTCTTCTTTTCCTCTCCTTCAAGGAGTAGGCATCGAGGTAGCGCAGTCGGAATAACAACAGTGGTAGAGATTGGGACAAGACTACGAATGCCATACTCGTAGGGGCAAGATAAGAACAAAAGTAGCGGTAGAACCTTAGAAGTAGCGCTAAGCGGAGGTGTAGTGGGTGGGGGAGGGGGGGGGGAGGCGGGAAGGAGTGGGAAACAAATTCAGAGAGTAGAAATAGAAGAGCCGGACAGGTAGTCTAGAAGTAGACATAAGCGAGCTGGAATACGAATAAGAAAGTAGATATGGTGGCGGGAATTGGGAAAACTAGGAATAATTAAGATACGCGTAGCGGAGAGTAAGGGTCAAATCTTCACAATCCTTGAACTTTTGAAAGGCCTGTGTCTGGTTTTCAAATTTTTTTGGCAATTACAGAAGCCTTTAAAATTGTAAAGTGCCTTTTAAATGTTTAAAAGGCCTTTAAATTTTTTAGAAGGCCCTAAAAGGCCTCTTAAATTTTGAAAGCCAGGCACTTTTTTTAAGGATGTTAAGGATTTTTAAAATTTTAAGTGGGCCGCGCCTGGCCCCGAAATATTTTATTTTCTTTCAAAATGTTAGAGATTTTGAAAATTTGAAAGAATCTAAGGAGCCTTTAAACATTTAAAGGGCCTTTTAAATTTTCAAAAGGCCTTTTGGAAGTTTAAAAGGCCTTTTAAAGTTTAAAATCCTTGTAAATTTTTGAAGGGCCTTTCTAAATTCCTGAAAATCCGTAATAAAATATTGGAGGGAAACAGACCTGTCAAATAGTACATAAAAGTCCTACATACTTGGGTGTTTTGGGGTTCAGGGCTTTAGGATCGTAGGGTTTCGGCGCTCACACTCGGTCAGCCGAGGCATGTCGTTCGAGGTCTGAAACTACTATCTTGACAGGCATTGACATGTGCCCATCACAAGACCCTTCATGGAAGTAGGAACCTGCGAAAAGGTCTCCCCCTTCCCACTGAAATCCTGTGTTCTGGACTAGCTAGTTCAGGACCTCTGTCCCCACCAATCTACTTTGGATCACACTTTTTTAAACACCCACGACGTGACCGTGGCTGCACGCGGCCCGGGCCGTGCTCAGCGGGTTCCAGGACAGGTAGCCCAGAGGAGAAATCGACGTATAGCCGACTACACAAGTTTTTTTGATGCTTTCTTAAGGCCCTATATTGTCTACCTCATGCATGACTCATAAGCAGGTGATGTTGATGCTCCTGTCGGCCTCAGCGGCCGGTGCCGCTTGTCAGTTTTTACTGGGGCTCAGGGCTCTCGAGTTCAGGCTTCAAGTCCGCAGCGGCAACCGATCGGCTGAGATAGATGTCCTGCACCACCAAAGAGAAATCATTCCACGATGTCGCCCTCTTGATCTCATTGGCAGGCCGTAGAATGCCTTGTATTTCGGCTCAGCAACGAAATACCGCTGTAAAGACGGCCACAAGCCAGAGAGCCCAACGGCCCGTGCATGAGGCAGTCGTTGGGGAGTTGTGTTGTGCCGTACATGGTTTTATGAGGTTTTCGGAAGGTTTCAAAGGGCTTTGCAGGCGACTCCTTAAAAAGTATGCGCATTGAGGCATAAGGGCAAACTTGCAAACGCTGAATTGAAGGCATCTGCCTCAACGACAGGGCGTCGAGCTCTCTATAGGAAATCTCGCATCTCAATGAGGTTTGCGAGGCTGCGACTCTTTACATCTGTGGCTATGGTTTAGGCTTCAGGGGCATAGGGTCTTCGGGCTGATGTTGCGGACTTAACGGTTTAGGGTTTCCGGTGCAGAAAGAAGCATATGGACACTGAAGAAGTTCGTGCTCTTCTTTGAATCAAGCCGACGGTCTCGAAGCGCCCTGTCGGCGTAATGTAAGGGCCTTAATAATTAGAATAAGGTTTTGGGGGTTCTTTATTACAATTATAGTATCATATACCCCCAAAAGTTATTTACGTGGTATACACGTGTTTCAAGACACAGCGTGCGAAACACTTCTTTTGTGTCTTGAGCCAAATGTTGTGTGCGTGTGAAACGTTCACTCTGATCTTCACCTACCTCTCCTACCAGGGCGTCATTAGCTACATCATGAAAGTGCACGGGGTCCGAGTATTTTCAACTCCCCCCTTGAAGACAGCGTGAAACGTTACACGTTCGGACTAACGAAGTAGAGTTAGGCACCTAAGCTACGAGGAAGCTTGAAACCCAGCGATCTCAGCAAGCGCAGGTCGTGACAAGTTAGCTTCTCCAAGCCCCTGGGGCTGAAGGCCACAAGCACAACTTGCTCCTAGGAGCTCGGCCCATGGAACAGTGCAGTGCTTCCTTGAAGGCTGGAAGCTTGCGGGCAGCTCAAGCATCTTGCCAGGCAGGTTGCAGTCAAGGTTAGGTCACTGGGCAGTGCCTTCAAGATCTTCAATCCAGAGTCCGCCTCCGGTGACCCTTGTGAGAGAGGCATCACGAGGTTGTAGGATTCACTGTGGAGCGATGTACACTGACCCTGAAATAACCCTATTGCTGCAAACCGATCGTTTCTGAAACGATGTCGGACAAAGCGAGCTAGAACACTAGAAACCTTACCAAACCTGTGAGTTGTGTTTCGAATGCCAACAATCCTTTCACCGTGGCAGTAAGCGCCAACAGTAAAGCAGTGAACTTCACTATGACTTGGGCCGCGAACTGCACCATCATTCGGTAGACGGCCTAAGAGGCGAAGGATGTGTTCCTCTGACAAGCGATGTGGAAGAGAGCCAGCGATCGCTTCTACGTCTGGTTGGGAACCGGCAAGGTCAGCAGGTTGAGCTGCGACAGCAGATGCTGAAGCAGTAGCAAGGAATGCCCATTTGTTCAAGTGTAGCTGGCCATTCCTGTGGTGACACGATTTTCGTGAAACCGTTTGCGCGTTGTTCATCTGTCTTGCAATAAGCAATTGAAGCTCTGGGTTCTGCAAGGNATGCCCATTTGTTCAAGTGTAGCTGGCCATTCCTGTGGTGACACGATTTTCGTGAAACCGTTTGCGCGTTGTTCATCTGTCTTGCAATAAGCAATTGAAGCTCTGGGTTCTGCAAGGCGATCACAAACCGATGCAATGTTAACTCGATGCACTCCGTTTGCATGACTAAGCTTGGCACTGTAGCCTGTCTTCAAAACAGCAAGTAGAGTCGAGTTGTCTTGATGGTACAGAACGGGAACGTCTATTCCAAGAATGGTTTCAAGAACCGCATGAAGATTTTCCACTTCACTAAACATTGCCGTGGCTAGGGCAATGAGTTCTGCTTCAGTGGTTGAGCGTGCGATGGAGTCTGCTTCTTCGACATCCAATGCACTGGGTAAAGGCACGCTCCAGTGCGGATCATGATAATGATTCCTGAAGTAGATTTCGCGGAGTGCGGGCATGCCGCAAAGTCCGCGTCTGTGTAGACTTCCAATGAACAGTTCGTTTCTGTCTGCGAAACTGTCCCTTGGAGGGTCAAGTGAGCACTATGACGAAGATACGACATAAGCCTGAACAGCTGACGATCTTCAAATTTCGTCCATTTGCTAACCCAAGACGCAAGATGTGTGACAATGAACGATAGGTCAGGACGTGCGAGTCTACTAAGCCAGAGAGCGCGCATCAGCACGCGCGATGCCGAACTGTGAAGCTCTCCCTCGGACTCAAGTTCGGAGTCTGTGGCTTGGTTTTCGGGTATTGCCGGGGACGGAACTCGCCTGAGCTTGTCTGGCGAAACTCCGGCAATTTCACAGTAGAACTCAACTGGCTGTTCGGCGTAGCTCCTCATGTCAAACTCGCATGTTGCAACGAGCTGGTCTTTCACGAAGCTGTGATGCCTACCAAGAATTCTACATCCCTCTTTACCGCCCTGGATGAGCACTTCTGGGTCTAACTTGACGCTCTTACGCAACTGTGTCCAGAATTGTGCGTGGAGCTCGGTTGGCCCGCTATAAGGGTGAGATCATCTACGCACACGTTTAGCACGAGTGTTCGACCACCCCGTGTGAAGAACCATGTGGAAGGGTTTTCTGGACCCATCGATGGCCCGGAGCCTTTCTTCAAGGTGCTTTTGCCAGCGCTGCCCCGATTCAGGATGTCCATAAAGTTCTTTATTCAACCTGACGACTAACTTGGTGATCGGCGGATACTTTTCGAGCCATGACGGCAGCCATAGTTCGACCGGTATGACACACCAAGTATCATCTCCGATCGGAGCCTGAAGGTACGCCTGAATGGCGTCCGAACACGAGGTCGAACACCCTGGACGAAGACCATAGAAAAGTGTGGTCGCTAGTCCAACTAGGCCTGTTGGAGTTGTTGCCGTATCTTGGGCATCGCATATCACCTGAGCCCCAAAGCCATCCCTGATATCATCCCCTCTAAGGACGATTCGGCAAATACTTGTAATGGGAAGGTCCTAAATCGAAGTTCTTAAGTCCGCACAATGTGTGGAGATGTGCAAATCTTGATGCGACGATTCTCCTTAGCGGCTTGTTGCTTCAACATCCAAAGCGGCTGGGCACTTGTGTCGCCCCATGTGTCATTCGATCTTAGCCCGGTGGACACGGCCTTTACGGCCTCAACCCCGCGCTCATTATTTACCCATTCGGATCCGGTGAGGTTGCGGGTTACAGGGGCGATAGACGACAACATAGACGGGGTGTGACGGTAGAACTTCTCAGGGAAATAGGACTCGATCACAAGATTAGCGAAGTTGGCAGTGCACTCGAAAGTGGATCCGGGGTTCGGGCCTTTGGCATCACCGGATATGCCACCTTCTACGTCATGTTGGCCAAACAACTGCAGGATGCGAAGTGAGGTGGTTGAAACGGCCCAACGATGTCTTATCGGAGCTTCCTTACCCTCTAAAGGACCTCGGAAGTACGACCGAAACAAGTGGAACCAATCCTCAAACTGACTCCATTCTGAAGTACTCCACGCGTCGTCGTCAGCTGGCCAAACAAAGGAAACATGACCACCACTGGAGATAACATTCTTAGCAACTCGCAGCGCATGCTTGATGACTTCGCTGGCTTTGGATTTGCGATTGGCGGCTCGGGCTTTGCTTTGTGAACCCTGCTTGCACGCATTAGCAGATCCCTTGGAAACCCAAGGAAGGCTGCACCACACATGCGCCCCGGAATCAATTGACCCTCAATCTGAAGCACATGATCCGGATTGGATAAGTCAACCGCGCACTCACCGACACGAAGACAGCTAACATCGTGAGCATGTGCAGCCAAACCTAGTTCATCAGAACCGGTGCAACAATACTCAACAAGCTGTTTGGACTTCATGTGTGACCCGGGTGCTCGGTGGATTTCGCGATCACGGCTGAGGAACGCACTGTTTTGGGCGATGTTCGGAGAATGACGTTCACAGCTCCGGGCTCGGAGGGGGAATACCGGTCATCTTCATAATCACGGGGCTCAGCTTCTCTATAGTCATGCAATGAGGGAGCATGATTAGAAGCGGCACCACCGGAACCTTCAGCATCACTGGGTTCGCCATCGTAGGGCTTTGGCTCGGGATCAATGATTTCATCATCTGGTTCATCGGGACGTGGCAATTCCAACGGTCCCTTATCCTTGACCCTAGCCTCTGCAGCCTTGTCTGCCCAAACTAGCCCGTCAAACCGAACCTTGCAAATAGGCGTGTGGCGAGTCGCATCAAAAGTGCGCCTTGCATCCTGGGGTTGGCCCGTATTTTATGATTCTGTCTAGCGTAACATACCGTTGGCGTGAGGCCGAAACGGGAGTCTACGCTGAGCGGCGAAAACGGGACTTCCAAACCCTTTAGATCTGGGCACTTGGGGCCGGTAAACCCTTCTAGCGCCTGTTCAAAAGCCTGCCTCATTGGGAATACGGCCTCGCCCTCAGGAACCCAAAGCTCCTCGGCCGGGACGCTTATGGAAAGAGCGTTCGAAGCATTCTCGGATTTCACCTTTTCATAGTCGAGCACTTGATAAACTCCTTTCCATGACTCGGGTCCTGAGTCGAGTCGCCACCCAGCGAAAGAGCTGGGGCTGCGGACGGCTCGAATTTGGAGCGATTCTTCGGGTCTGTTCGGTAGTAGACTAATTGGCCTAGAAGCAGGCAGCGCCCGGTGAACTCGGACCCGACCGCGGACACATACCGTGCGTTGTTAGAGTCTTTCAAGACGTGTTTCAAGTTCAACACAAACGCGGCATAAGAACAACTATGGACCCATAACCCGGGACGGATTTGGAATCCACTTTGGAGGTGAACGGCTCGAGTTACCTCCTCTAGGGTTCTTATATCTATCTCTAAAATACAGAGTTGTGGGGCCACTTGTTGGGCAGCGTGGGCTCTGCTACCCATGACATCTGAAGACGTGCACCTTCGAGCTCCTTGGCACAGTCACTTTTGAAGATGACAGTGGGGCCGTGGTCGGCGTTTTTGCCGATGAACTGCAGTAAACATCGCACGACATTCTCAGTGGATTTGCGAACCGATGGGAACGCACGGATGAACCCGGCGTGCTCGTCGCGGGCGACTAACACAGTGGCCTCCTTATCATCACTTGAGGTTTTCGTGATAACAACGACGTCTGCTGCAATTCTGTCTCCGAAGGCCTCGGTTGGAGGAAGATCTCCCCTAGCAAGGAGAGGCTCATCGCGTTGTCGGCTGACCCGACGGGCATACATGCGTGATTGCATGCAAATGCCGCAATACGGGTTTTTCGGATAATGCGCAAGACGATGTTCGTTTCCAGCAGCCTCTCGAAGGAGGCGTGCGGCCTTGCTGTCAGGAGGTTCGTCTGGAATCTCCTGTTCACCAGATTTGCCTTCAACCGGTGGCTCGAACAGTTCATCAAACGGGTCGTCCGATGCTGGATCCAACTCGGGAGGTTCAGCAGGAGGGGCAGGAGCACGTGCGGACGATGCAGCTAGACCAAAGTTGACGGCTTCTCTGAAGTCTGAAGATCGGAACGTTACCCTCGACTCTGTCTGCGTAGACGGCGCCTGTAGTGATGCACTGGAGCAATCCGAAGACTGAAGGAAACAAGGGAGTTCACCGGGGAGCCATACGAAAGGCCTTTGACCTTCATTCACAAGTTCCCCGAGGCTTCGCGCGACAGGACAATCATGCATCACATAAGGAGAGCTATTCCCGAAACTCGAACCATGGGAATTGAGGACTTCACTTGACGTGTAAACCCCATTCCCGGTGGAGAATGCCACTGGTTGAGATTGTGTGACATGCTTCATGACATCACTGAGAATCCCTTGTTGCGTCAACGCTTTTATCGATGTCAGGTTTCTGCCCGCGCCGCTATCGGCAATCCAATCTACATGGAAGGGGCCGGATTGCATGCCAGGGAGTGCTCTGCCGCGCTCGAAAGGCAATACAGCTGCACGGCGGGAGAAAGGACAGTAAACCAACCCGCAAAGCATCGGAGCAACCCCCGGAGACCGGACTTGGCAAACAGTGATTGACAAGTTCCAAACGCCTTTGGCTCAACTGCATGTGCCCTTGCTGATGGCAACACAGCTGCAACGGTTGCGGCTGCGGCAGTTGTGTGGAAACGGAACCTGGGGTTTTAGAAGTGGCTTTAGGGGCGAGCGATGGGTCATGAGCAAACGGTGACTTGCCTGGAGCTTTCCCATCACCTTGTTTGGGCCCTCCTTTCCCTTTGCCTTTGGCATCAGGGGTATCCTTTGCACCTCGGGTTCCCTTTCGGGGTGCCTTTGGCTTCCCTGGTGCACCGGGTGCTTGTGTATCTGCGTTTGCAACCGCGCCTTTGGCTTTGGCTGCTGCCTTTCGCTCTCGCTCTTCCTTCTCTCTCTGTTTCTTCTTTTTGTCCTCACTTGCGCCGTTGGCGCTGCTTAAGCCTAACGCATCTTTGATGGCAGACTCGTTTGCGTCTTCCCGCATCTCGGCTAACAAAGTCTTAAGTTTGCCGAACAGCCAGTCCCAGATACGAACGTGACTGCCATCACGAGCATCCTTGATCCGATCGATGTGCCGCTGTAACAGTCTGCAGTTCTTAAGCCGACTAAACAGCCACGTAAACTTTGCTCTGACGGTTGATGCTCATGCGGGATTGAATTTAGTATGTACTCAGCGCGATCGGCAAATGCGAGCAATGACTGATATACGAGAATGTGTCAATCTGCAGCTCGAGCAGCATTGCTTGTTCGGTGGCGCCACGCCTCTGATCAAGGAAGAAGCGCCTTGCAACAATTTGCAGAAGGACGCGACCGCGTGGTGCGGTGTAGTTCAACTGCGAACCTTCAATGTACGCCTGAAACTGCATGCCTAGCTCACTCGTCATGTGACGTGAATCAGCAAGCAAACTAGCGATGTGAACACTCCGGGATCGGATAAATCACCAACGCTTGCAACCTCGAATGCAGGCACAACCCAGTGAAGAACCGTATCCTTACCGGTTTTGTCGATCGAACACAACCGCGTTACAAAGGAATTCTTCCAACCTCTGAATTGAGCAGCATCCCTCGGCAAGCTGTCGATCTTTACCAATGATAAATCCTTGTTACGGTAGATATCGGCCTCCTCAACGACACCGGTAGACCCAATCCCATGACTCTTCCTACTGGGAGAGCTGTTCGCAATAGATCCTGTGGCTGATGGGCCTGATGATGGGGGTCCTGGCGGGGGCCTGGGCCCACGACTCGGGGACCAGCTACCGTGAGAGGACTCAGAGTCGCGATCATGAGAAGGCGGCATAATAGGCTAATTCTCGTGCGTCGTGCCGCCGCGTCCCGCGTCCCGTTCGAACATCATATGTATCTAAACACGTCCCTCCTATTCTTCATGTTTCGTTAAACGCACCCCTCATTTGGCGATTCCTGCTATCATATACGTTACACACGCCAGACCACTGGGGTTCATCATATATCTCAAACACCCCCGATTGGGCGATTCCGGTTTATCATATACTTATACATATATACATATTTATATATTTAAACACGCCCCTCATTTGGCGATTCCGGCTATCATATACCTTAAACACCCCCCCGCATTGGCCGATTCCGGCTATAATATACCGTAGACACGCCAGACCAGTGGGGTTCATCATATATTTTAAACACGCCCCCCGATTAGGCGATTCCGGTTCATCATATATCTTAAACAGGCACCCCTCATTCGGCGATTCCGGTTCACATACCTTCCACACGCCAGACCAGTTGGGTTCATCATATATTTTAAACACACCTCCCCAGTGGGCGATTCCGGTTTATCATATATATTTAAACATGCCCCTCATTTGGCGGTTCCGGCTATTATAGACCTTCAACACGCCCCCCCGATTGGGCGATTCCGATTCTTCATGTATCTTTAAACGCGCCCCTCATTTGTAGTAGAGTTAGAGCTTGGGTTCGGGAATCAAATCCTTTTGTCAGAGTATTCGGGATCGCCGCCCGTCATATCATTTTCGGTTCGGTTATATGAATACGCACTGCTTCCAAAGTTTCAGACTTCTTATTACACAGCGTCATCCGGTGTAAAATTCAAGATCTGTAATTTGCGGCACCTTCTTCCGTATTAATTACTTGGCTTGGCTAGCCACCTGGATGAATGTTGGCTACCTACCACCTACCCACTGCTCTTAATCATAAGATATGAATGTGCAATGAGCCTGGCTCTGGCTCGTTTCAGTGCAACTCTCTACCAAGGATGGGAGAATATGGGAGAGTAACGATATGGAAATATGGAGGGGACACAATGGCGGCGAGAGGATCTACCTATCTGCCTACTACAGTGAACACGTAGCTGAGGCTGTTAAACAGTTATTTACGTGGTATACACGTGTTTCAAGACACAGCGTGCGAAACACTTCTTTTGTGTCTTTAGCCAAATGTTGTGTGCGTGTGAATCGTTCACTCTGATCTTGATCTACCTCTCCTACAAGAATTATTGAAGAAGGTTCAGTGACGCGAAATATGACCAAAGAACCCGCCCCAAATCCTAAACCACCAGTTTGGAACCGCAACAGAAGATGCAGACTACAAAGTCTCTCATGCCCTGGCTTAGGCTGAGTCCTTGAGGATCGTAACAGTAGAAGGTTGCTTTATGACCTCTATAAGGGTTCCATTAAAGCCATCTACTGGCATTTCTGGACGTGTGCTGGGCATGACTCTGCAACTCTGCATCGGCACTGAAAAAAGTCATGCGCGGGCAAACGGCAGCAACACACACCACGGCGATTGTGGCCGTAAGGCCGGCGGGACTACAGGCTCTTCTAAACGGGTACTCTCTCTATAGATTATGCAGCTTTAAGGTAGATTGACCTTGCCCGCAGGACAGCACATTTGGCGTGCGCCAATGAAGGCACGCCGGATCTTTACATCAGATGGCCGAAGTCCCAAGTGCGGCGGGCAACACAGGTCCTGACCCCCCCAAAGTCGAAATCCAAAAAGAGGCTCTTGAAGAGGACCAACTATGGCTGTTGCTGGTAATATAGGGGCCTTAAGGCCCGTTTTTAGGCCCCTAAATTACTGCTTCTTTTCAGGATCCATGGCCACGGCCGTTCGAGATTCCGGGCGTCTCGCAAGATATCACTCCGATCAAGAGAGAAAAACATTCCTGATTTCGACATGGGCGAGCTCAAGTAATAGTCACAACATGAGGGATGCTGCCAAGACGACGACAGCAGCGCCCTCTACTGGCACGGAAGGATGCACAAACACCGATTGAAATGCTGCCATCATCAATGCGCAGCTGGAGAACCGCATCTTGAGGATCTGTTGCCTTGCGGCTCGACGACTGCAGCGCCCTCTACTGGGCACGGAAGGATGCACAAACACCGATTGAAATGCTGCCATCATCAATGCGCCGCTGGAGAACCGCATCTTGAGGATCTGCTGCCTTGCGGCTCGACGACTGCAGCCCTCTACTGGGCACGGAGGGCATGCACAAACACCGATTGAAATGCTGCCATCATCAATGCGCAGCTGGAGAACCGCATCTTGAGGATCTGTTGCCTTGCGGCTCGACGACTGCAGCGCCCTCTACTGGCACGGAAGGCATGCACAAACACCGATTGAAATGCTGCCATCATCAATGCGCCGCGGAAGAACCGCATCTTGAGGATCTGTTGCCTTGCGGCTTGCCTTCGCCACTGAATTGTACGAACGATTTGCGAAACAAAGCCCATCATACTGATTCTAATTCGTACTCACCACGTTCTATTCACCTTCAGCACCTATGTGAAGACCGCCACAAGGCTTCGAGACTGTGTGCCTCCAGGGCAAATCGCGGAAAAGCGTGTTAGATCATTGCTGCGTTCTGTGGTTCATAAAGTCCACTTAGAATGGGAAATGCAGCGATCAGGGCTTTTGCCCCAAACTTTTAATTAAGTGTAGGGTCTATACCGAACATTCATGGACAGTGTAGTTCAATTAAAACGGCGGCGCAGAGACAGTGTGGATACTCATCGACAGTTCTACACGGTGCAAACTGGTACGGTTTGAGGTCTAGTGAGCATAGTACGTGCTAATGCAAACATGTGCTCTCGCGCCGCGTGCCAGTCTGCAAGCTGGAAGAAAGGATGCGATTTCGGTTCGAACGACATGACCCTGTGTCTGGCAAAGCAATGAAAAGTACATAACAGCAGGTGGATCGGGGTTTCGGGTGTCCAACGCCTAGGAAACTTCTTTACACGGAGAAGATCATGCCGTTCTGGAGTTGCACCTCGCCGGAAAGCACCTCTTCCAACTGGGTGAAGAAGGGGCCTTCGGTGGTGACATCATCTGCAGTTGGCTCAAGGTTTGTAGTGGCTCTCGGCACCGCTGCAGTGTCTGAGCGATCAAGAAGTCCTGACAAGTAATTCCAAGCGTAGGGGCAGTGCTCCACTAGCACTTGCCAGTCGTCATGAACTCTTTCGGGCGATCGATCGAACTCGTTCAACTGCTGGTCCATTTGGCGCTTGATCTTGTCTCGCAAGGTCTTGCGTGGACGATGCGGGTGTTCTACTCCACGGTAACTTCTGTGTGTGTGCTCGTGGCAGTATGGGCAACTGCTGCCTCGCCGACATCCGCGCTGGCTGTGCAGCAGGGCGCAAGGTCTGCAAATGTGGTCCACACTGGGCCTGGAGCTGGACGTTGCAGGCATAGGGAACTCTGCGGCTGGCAAGCTCCGAAGCTCACCTCTCTGCACAGGTATAGCTGGCGAGTTCGAGGTCGACTCCTCTGGTGCATCTTCTGATGCCATTCCTGCTGGGAAGGCCACACAGCCACAGAAGGGTATTGAACGACTCAGCTCAAAGAACTCGAGCCAAAATGGCAGAGCTTCAGGGCTTTGGTCTTGGGAGCTCGGGTAGGCTGTCGGCTTTGGCGTTCAGGGTCGCTGAATCGTGCATGTATGTCATGTTCGTAGCAAAGCATCCATGCAAGAGAGCAAACTACAAGTAGGACAGCAACTTCCGAGAACAAGCCCCCGGTCCTGTACAATGCCACATCAGTCTAGACGAGGTGCGACCATCGAGGACCACTCCTCAAGCAACGCTTGCTTCCACAAGCCCTTGCCGCATTGTCGTCACGGAACAAGGAGTTGGAAAGCCCTCTATCCGACACCCCTAAACCCTACAGTAAACCCCCTAAACCCTAAATCCCCTAAATCCCGTTTTCAAGCCGTAACCCTAAACCCTAAAGCACTCCTCTGCAATCGATTCTTCCGTCATGGCATCTCCATGGAGAGGCCGCGGCATTTTCTCACGCACCTACGCCGGTTTGGCGGGAGTTTGCCAGAGCTTCAATGGTCCAACCAGGCTTATATAGGGACTCCATTATAAAACTAGGGCTGGCAGGGGACACAAAAAAATACGTACGTAAATACGCTCGCAAGACACCTTCAGGAAACATCCCATCCCAAAACCCCCCCTTCGAACCTGGATGTATCTCCCGGAGGTTGCGGTGCTGCTGCAGACCGCCTCCTGGAGCACAGCCAACTGCCTCTCTTCTTTGCGTGCTCTGTGTTCCAATCCGGTGTCGACACACCCCGCATCTTGCAGCCTTTATCATTATCCCCGAAACCAGGCCGCACCGGATCCTTGTCCACGTTGTGAAGAAAGCTGGGCCTTTCCAAGTTCCTTGCAATTTGGGATTTCCGGGCTTCAGCGGGCTCTCAGTGGGGCTGGCTCGACGCACCCTTCAAGGGTTCCGACAATCATCAGTGCAGGGTTGATGAACCGGACATGGAGGGTTTACAGGCTCTATAATTGAAGTCTAAGCCGAAAGACAAAAAGGAGCGCTTGGACTGGAGCTCCGATGCACGGGAGGCGTGTGCCGGATTGAAGCTGGAAGGCCTTTCTACTGGTACTAGTAGCCTAACCATGGCTGGAGTTGACATGACGAAAGACTCGACTGTTTCGACACGTCCATGGGATACATGAAAAGCTCTGCGAAACACAAACACAAGGTCAGCTTACGTCAGCGCAAGACCACTCCGGCCACTGCTCTTGGGTTGCCACGGGAAGGATGACACAGCTTTTCTCGATGACTGTGGCGATGGCTCGTCTCATGTCGTAAGCGTGTTTTTTGTCACTCGCACTCGACAGCGTCAGGCGAGGTTGTAGGCCACAGCAAACAACACCCGCGTGTATATGATCACGGTTCGGCCGACCCCCCCCCCCTTGTGTGGTGTGGTGTGGTGCGGTGGTGGCTTGCTTCCCCCCTCGCCGTGGTGTGGTGTGGTCCGGGGGTGGGTCTGCTTGTTGTGGTTCCCACCCTGCCCCCCTGTGGCATGGTGTGGGTTCGGGATTTCTTGCGGTGGTTCCCTTGCGCCTTTGGGTCTGCTTTGGGTGTTTGGTATACTCTTCCCTATAATGATAATAATGATGATGGGGACGATGATCATCAGCTTCATCATTAACTCAAACATTAAGGGTTTCTCTGGTTGGTCGTCGGGTGTCTTCTGCCCACGTGCCTGGTACCGATCGCTTTATTGATCGTAGGGCCACTATCTTAGTGACAGTTGTCGCTTTGGGGGCAATTGCTATAAGGTTGCAATGGGCCAGCTGTCACCGCGATCGGGCCTGTCAGGGAACGTTGTCCTCGTGACAGTTGCCTTGTTTAAGACCCTCATGTCGGAGTAGTTTTTTCTTTGGGAAGTGTCCACAGTCACAAGGATCGGGCGTGTTTGGGATGCGATCCTTGTGACAGTTGACGGCTTTAGCGGCCTCACGTGTGAATCGTGCACGCAAAATTTGTACTGTCACACGGACAGGGCGTCTTTGGGACGCGATCCTCGTGACAGATGACGGTATTGGGGCCCTCATGTGCAAAAAGTGTGCGAGTCACACAGATTCGGCTTGGGGAGGGGGTGGGTGGGGGGGATATACCATTGGGGGGGAGGGGGTCGGCGAACCGAGAACCGGGATTTAACCGCTGCCCAGGAGCGGCTTTGGCAGCATATGCGGGAGCATAATACCTCGCGAGGCAAGCTTCAAACAAGCTTGCTTCAGCATAATCTGGCTCGAGGTCGGCCTGATTACGCAGGGCCAATCAGCAAACCCGAACACCGAACCTCCACACCGGCATTATGAAGAACTGAGCCTCACTTGATGTGGCTCCGAGTGCCGTCGGCTCTGCCACATCTACCTGGCCGAATGACTTGCTAGGAATTCGCTCTGTAGATCTCAATCTCAACAGTATAGTGGCTTAGGCTTAGGAAGTCTACGAAGCTCATTGCTACGACGGGGTGCTTCTCCAAACTTTTAACCAGAACAAATGATCTGAAGTTAAGCTCATGACCATGATTATCTCCTGAATGATAAGTATGACGTATGAGATGTCAACATTCACACGGCTGATGCAATTCGTTGTTCTGCTTACTGCTAGCAGCAGTCATATCAACAACAATGCAAACGGGGAGCGTCAAGATCTGCTGCTGCTCCCACTATCGGCACCAGCGCTTGGCTCAGGACTGTCGCAGCTTGTCAAAGAATGACCCGCAAACAGCCACGCGGCATCCTGCTAGAGTGCCTGCTAGAGTGCCTCCTTGGTGCCTACAGGCCCGAGACCGCAAAACTAAAACATGGCGCCGGCCTCAGTCACCCCTGCCGGGCCCTGCCGCTGCCGTGGCAATGGAGGTTTCGAGGGATACAGCTGCAGCAGGTGCTTTCAAACAAAACACAGGCAACGAACAAGTGCAACTCCAAGAACAAAGCACTGCCAAACCGAGGCTGTCGATATTCAGAACCCTATAAAACCCCCAAACCTCAAGTCCTACACCACGTGCTGGGCACAGCACATGGAGGCAAGTAGACCCAGTGCGCTGCTGCTCCCGCCTCACGCTTCTCCAGATTCGCCGATCCCCCCAAAAAGCCCCATTCAGAATAAGAAGACGGTTCATTGAGTTGAAGAGCTTTATTTTTTGACACTCACACTCGGAGAGCTATATAGGGCTATAATGAAGTTGTATAGGGCCTCAATAAGCAGAATAAGATTTCTACAAGGGTTCTAGTATCGGGGCTCTAGTAATTCGAGCAGTGTTTTCGGGTCCCTTATACGATAAGTATACAAGGACTATACGGGATCATGCTATTCACTATGGCGGCTTAAGCAACATTGCGAGTATTTCGGCTGCATGCTGGGTGCTCACCGAGTCTGTATCGCCAGAATACATGAGGCAGCCGCTTTTTCACTCAGCAGCTCCCGGAGCACTCTTCTCCCCAGCTAGAAATGCAATTCATCGGCTTGGGCTTTGGCAGAAGTAAGGTTTTCCTACAAGCTCCCAGCCCTGCCAAACTTTGAGTCAGCAGATTGCAGAGGTCTTGGATGTCAAGATTCTGAAAGGTGTCATCTCGGGAAAAGGCCTCCAGGATCATGGAAAATCTATTCCTCGACCCCTGAGCATTCCTCCAAAGGCATCTTGCCATTCCCTCAAAGACGCAGGATGCATCTGGCATGTCGTTGCCATGGTTCTACACCGGAGAATGTCTGTAATGTCATGATGACTATATGCTGGGAAGTGTTGGAGGTTTTGCGCAGTCGGCTCTACGAATCCCACTATGTTCTGCTCTGCCAGCTTCTCAGCTAGCAACAGGGAGGACAAGCTTGCTGCCGTACCATTTGCCTGCCCAGAGGGGTCACGAGAGATGCGTAAACACAGTCATCCACTTTAATTCAGGAACTTGTCTTCAAGCATCACTGTGCGGAGCTGGGGTTTTGACATTATACATTAACTAACCCGCTCGTGCAGCTTCACAGACTGCATCATCACTCCCAAGCAGTCGGAGAGATGCACATCGCCTTTTGCTTATGGGGGGTAGGAAGCTCCCTGAGGAAGCATGTGTAAAGTCTTGCCACACATCTTCTTTTCCGGTACAGTTCACACCGCGACAAAATATTCAAGCGTGGCAAAGTTAAGAAGCCAAATTATTATGTTGGGCCAGGGAGCTCTTTGCATAGTAGTAGAAGAAGTCGCAATAGAGGCCCGTTTGGACCAGTCCGCCGATCCACCCGACGATGTTCACATAGTCCTGCTAGGTGTGCATTCATGCATTCGGGAGAGGCAGGTTCCCCAGCATCATATAGGGGCCTTAATAATTAGAATGTGGTTTTGGGGCCGGTTATACTATACTGATAACAAGGGAACCCCCCAGAACCCTATTCTAAATTATTACGGCCCCTGCCCTACATTAATGCAAGTCGAGACAGGATCTTCCGTCTCGCGCAGTAGGTTTCAGAGGCAGTTTCAGACTGCACGTCCAGCATGGTTCCCGATGTTGGGCAAGAGGCCTCTGCAAAGTACCGGTAGATCCAGTTCAGGATGTAGAAAGCACCTTGAGCGACGAGTAGGTACGCATGACTGTGTGTACGCGGAGTCTCCTGTGCCGAGCTGCGATACGCTCCCATGCAGCCCACAAAATCTGAGGTGAGGTTCCTTTGCTGGGCGAGGCCAGATGTATTTGTGTTTCATGGCAAGTTTGCCTAGCATGACCCGATGTCAGTGCTAGGCTACTTCGTTGCCATACCGGAGCTGTCTAGCGCATTCGGTGTTAGTCGTCGTGCACCAGGCTTGGTTTAGTGAAGCTGGCTAGTCCCTCACGGCAATAAACGACACCTGAAACGAGCGCCAGGGACAGCAGCAAACAACATGACAGGGGGCGGTCCGAGCATGCAGTGACACAACATCCGGCTTGGCAGGTCAGGAATGGCTCAACTGCCTAATCTGCATCCTGCCGGCTCGACCTCTCGTATCTGCTGGAGCAGCACGAGCTGCGGGATGATAGCTACACCTGAGACATCCATCCGCCCTTACCCCCCATTTTGACTTCGGTTCAGACAGCACTTCTAAGCTCTAAATAAAGTTAGACACTACTTTGCAATGAGATGGGAACTTTCCAGCCAAATCGATGAGGACCACAAAATGTCCGGGATAGTGTACTCCTGCGATCGAGGCTTTCCCTTCGAGTTTGGGACTGACTTCCGGGGTGCGATAAATTTTGGGGTTCTTCGGGCATTAGCGTCTAATTTTGGGGGGACCTCGGGCTTAGGGTAGTAGGGCCGTTGAGGGGTGACGGTACTAGGGTCTCAGTCAGGCGGAAAGGATAAGGGATGAGAACGGCCGTCTCCACAGTCTTCACTTACAGAACGTATTATACACATATATACATATATATAATTCACTGTACAGTTTACTGTTATCCATCATATTGTATATACTACGCATATTATATACTAGTTATACTGAACTGTTCTATGTAAAACATAAAGTATATTTATGCATTTTATGTTTAACCTTCTTGATGGCACCTGCGAGCATTGCGAATCTTGCAGTCGGCGCATTCCGAGGTTACCACTCGCGACTCTTCGGCGTGTCACAAAATAAAGGGAGTTTGTTATGGACCGTGCGCAGTAGGATCCTCACCCCTAAGGTACTCCTAATCCTATGTTCTGAAGCCCCCTCCTTTGGGCCATAACTGTATTTACGGGCCATGGACCCCAAGGTCAGCTCGGCAAGACTCCTCTGCGCAGATCAGGCCCAGCAAGACGCAAGGCCCCAAGAGGTAGATTTCGTATTGGAAGGAATCCTTGGACCAGGAACAAGTGTCGATGGAATATCCTATGTTGGTGACCTCGGGACAGCTTGGTTTAGGAGGGCCATCCAGCAGTTGAACCGGGTGCAAAACATAGTCACCACACTGGAAAAGCAATAGCGTCATGATATAATAGACCACACAATACTATACCATACCATATACTGCACTATAAAGTTAAATGACAAGATATAATGCAAGAAAATACAATAATGGCCCAGGTTTTCGCTGCATCTTCAGCAGACATGTCAGCGTGTCCAGAGCTCACGGTGCCGTCCGGCGTAAAACTAATCTACGCTAGAACCGGTGGAACTCGATGCTTCTAGAGTTTCGACGCTCACACTCGCACAAGGCTGGCAAGGCTCCACACAATCCACCGTATCTCCACTAGTTCAGCCATGCAGATGCATGCAAAGTTGCAACACAAAGGATACGAAGATCAGTGGTATCAAAAGTCTGAAAAGCTTCAAGCACTGCAGCATCGNATCCACCGTATCTCCACTAGTTCAGCCATGCAGATGCATGCAAAGTTGCAACACAAAGGATACGAAGATCAGTGGTATCAAAAGTCTGAAAAGCTTCAAGCACTGCAGCATCGCATGGCAGGCAGGGCATATTGCCCACGGTTTCAAAAGAAAGTCGAGTTTATACATCCAGCAGTGCCAGACATCATCCTACAGGTCCAGAGCTGGCCAGGCTACACCCACCAACGATACCCGCTCCTCACAGAGAGCTGCTCCAGAATCGCACAGGCGTCTATGAATTCCAAGTTCACTATCAGCACGCAAGCAAATTCTGATGCAGACATCATTCATCATGCAGTTGTCATGCAGTTGTCTTCGATGCACATGCCATGATTTCATGAATTCCAAATTCCAGGCATCTTGCAGACCGCAGCACTCTTGCAAATATTTCGCAACTGCTCCATGACGTAGATCATCACGAATCACATTCACGGTTTATGCTTGCAATGTCCAGCTCAAAGGCATCGCTCGAATTCCTGAATTCCGGTGCAGGGAAGTCTCCATTCCTGCCCTGCAGTATGCTTGCCATGCAGTTGAGATAGCAGATCCCCCTTGCACTGAAGCTCAGCTGCATCATCAGCAACGCGAGATTGCCAACCAGTTACACACCACGCACCCTCCACGGTGGTGGCCCTGCTTCATTTGGCTGCGCTTGTGGTGGCAGCGTGTCNACCACGCACCCTCCACGGTGGTGGCCCTGCTTCATTTGGCTGCGCTTGTGGTGGCAGCGTGTCTGGCTCGAGCCAAGCCATCTCCATCCTGTGCTGTGCAAGCTGGCTGCAAGCCTGAGGCACCTTGCGAACTGTCTGCATCAGCAGTTGCAGTAGCTCTCGTCGTTCATCATCGGGAGGGACCCTGGCTACTCGCGTGATCAACTCATCCAGGAAGGATTGCACTCTCTGCAGCGCTCGAATGCAATCGCCCAAAACCTCTCTGAACACTGCTGCCGTCCAAGCCCCATCTCTCGGTTTGTAATGATTCAGCACATCAATGCACTCGCCAACCTACCTCACCAGCATTGTCGGCACTCCAGCAGCCACCATGTCCTCTGCCACCTGTGCAGGCAACGGCTGTAGCGGTTGTGCCACTGGCTGGCCGCTCCTTTCTTCGGGCTCCCGTCGTAGTTCTCTGGAGCGGCTGCGCTCCCTAGCAGAACGACGTTCCGTCATGGCTTCAGCTGGTGCGCGGGTTCGGGGGTTTGCGAAGTGTAGAGGAGGGGTGACCAGGTAGGGTTCAAGTGAAAGGAGACCCTATCATCAGAAACTAAAGGTCAAAGCCGAGGCCCCTAGTCCACATGGTCCATGAAGGACTTGAGCCAAAAAGGCTAGAGTTTAGGGCTTAGGACCAGTTGAGAGCTTGCGGCCTTCGGGCTTCGTGTCGCATTGTGTCTGCTTGGCTGACTCGGTTTCCCTGCACTCCGAGAAAACAGTATATCAGCCAACACATCGAAACAAGACTCTGTGCTCCTTTCATAGGTCTGGCAAACTGGGGTCTTGTACCGCATCAGGTAGATCAGGTAACCTCGGAAGGAAGTTGGGAAGTTTGCATCTGGTGCGAGCTGCAGGAGTATCTTGCAAGAGCCTGTCCAAAGTTTACTTACGCGGTTCGGCCTAGTGTCCTCGTCCGGGTCGGGAGGCTGTGCAAGGTGCAAAACCCCGAACAAAGTGCCAGCGCAGAACCACAGTCAAGTGATCTGGCACCGAACACATGCAAACCGCATCATTGTCCGTGCATAAGCATCGCAACATGGATCTCGTACGAACTACAGTGCCGCCATGCCACTCAGTATGTGTTGTGCGCTTATACACACTCTAAACTTTACACTTGTCGCCGGCCGTCACCCTCCATGCACCGCCAAGCGACAGGTCGTAGTGATGTACGTGATCTTCATGACGGTGTTGTATACCTCTTCTGTCAAGAAACATTCCGTGCTCAAGCCCTTGAGAAAGTATGGCTGCACCGCGTACTGCACTCTGGCTCAAGCTCGCTCAACACCCGCCTCTGCATCTTTGCTAGGTATGCTAAGCCGCTGATGCCGCCATTGCGGCTTCCGTGACAGTTCCCACTACACCCGCCCCGTGAGCTTTGTGAAACCCATCGTTAAGGCAACTCTTCAAGCTCTAAACCCTGAACCCATCATTGAAGCAACCCTAGAAGCCCTAGACCCCTTCTGAAAGGCCCAGCTGCGGAGATAAAGCTCCAAAGCAAGTCCAGATAGCGGAAGATGAAAACCAAGGCATACATCTCCTGGCAACGCTTTTTTGAGGGTTGTGGGTTTAGGGCCCTCAGAATGTTAAAAAGTGGAATATATTGGTAGGGCTGCAATCCGAAAAGAGACGCTGCTCAGAGTTTCGGGCATCCGACACACTGTGATTTGTCGTCTCGTACCGTTGTATATGTTTCTCAAGCTGCTCTCTGCACAACCCTTTGCTAGAATGTCGGAGCTGGATAGTTTCAAAATGCAAAGCCTTGCCAGGTTCAGGAGCCTAGCCCGTTCCCAAGAAGTATGGTTTAGGAGGCATATCAGCCATCGTAAGAGTTGCCCCAAACATCTTAGATCATTGCAGGCAGTCATGCCGATCTCCCGCACTTGGCTGAAGTCAGCTAAACCCATGGATGTCTCCACACACCAGGAGCTGCGGGCGGGTGTCGGGTTGTAGGGTTGAGGGCTTAGATCGTTTAGGGCTTAGGAGCAAAAGGAAGAGGTGTCAACCGGAAAATCGCCAGACGCGATCAATAGAGAAGCTAGCTGGACCGACAAGGACACGAACGTCGCCCAAGGCGCATGTATATTTGTGCAGTATGTATGGAGCTAGTCCTGCCCCTCTCACGTTGGGATTCTTATGCTGAGGCTGCTCGTACTCGTTGTTCTTTGGTTCTGACATGATCATGAAACCTGACTCATGACTCATGCTGGCCTCGCTAAGGCTGCGCACCTTTTGACCCAGAATTCTGAGCTCTTCAGCCAGTCGCCGCAGAAATTGTGAACCACGCAGAAACCCTCTGAATGAACCACAGAGTGTTTTGACTTCTCAAGCTCTGAAAACCCAAGCCCTGAAGCAAAGCCCCTTACACTTGCAGCCTAAACCCCTCAAGCCGAAAAGCACAAATCCCTTAACCCTCAGATTGCACTCTGCGCACCTGCATTCGGCACGAGACGCCGACGCAGCTCTTGCTACGGTGGAGCTTGAAGACCAGAAGCCTGAGGAAAAGAAGGGTTTAGGATTTCGACGCTCGCACTCGCACGAGGCAGGCAAGGCTCCACACAATCCAGCGTATCTCCACTACTATAGCGCCGGCAACTAAAATGGACTGCAGCACCTTGAAGCGGCATACAAGGGTTTAGGGTTGGGGGTTGAGGGTTGGGGATTTCGAGGTATTGGACATGTCAATCGCGGACAGCTCCGGCGATACATCTCTGCTTTGATGCCAGGACGAGGCTTTTTTGCCTCTTGCATTTCTCGTCGAAGTCCTCTCGGCAGGGAACCCAAGCAATTGCCGTGAATTCCTACATGCGAATGTCGCAAACTCACAGCAGGCCTGAGGGAAGTTAAGGGGCTTTTCGTAAACTTGTTGTGGAATATAATGCTATAGAACCTAGCAAGATGTACGGACTTATGGGGATGACATCAAAATCTATATGAGTACATATGATTACTCAGGCCCCTACATGCCTCCCTTCCTTTGCCATCGCTGTCATCCTAGGCTCTTATTTTCAACGGGGTTTGTCCATGCGGTCACAGCTTGGTTCGCGCTTGTGTGTTGCCAGCGCATGAGCTGGCATGGTTCAAAGCCTCGTGACTTTATGGCTGTATGATGATGGGTCATGCTGGTGGACCGCTGGACAAGATGTGGTCAGCAGCTCATCGATGAAGCTTCGTTGCGAAATGCGAGCACCACACGTTCACGATGAGCACTTCTCATTGACAGTCATAGAACATTAGCGGACAGTCACAGGCAATGCGGTGCAGGCTGGCTCGTCGACCACACTTGTGAATTCTGAAGAATCCCGCAGCCACGCTTCACTAGCTGCTTGCTGGGTACAAGATTTCGGAAGTCAGGCTAAGATGTCTCTTGTTAGACGAACAGATGCAATGAACAGGAACGCAGGAGGGACAGGTTCACCTCTTGCTTGGCAGCTGCGGGTGGCATCCTTATTACGCATCTGAAGCCTTGCTGCACACAGTGCTTGCAAACTTCAAAGTCCAGTGCCCACGAAGCTGCAAGGGGGGCATCTCCCACAAGAGCGATACAGCTTCTGGACCTTTATAGATTGCTGTAAGCTGCGGCAAGAAGTAAGAAGCTGCTTTGCCCCACAGATGCCTATCTTGCAACCCGCGCGCTGAGACGGGAAAATGGGTTTGAGACCGTCAAGCACTGGACATGCTGCATTGTTCTGTCTGCAAATTGCGAATTTTGGCTGCCATCTGCCGTAAGTTCGGATCACAAGCTTCACGGAAACTGAGATGAAACGACAACGGCAGAGCTTACATAGAGAACTTAACCACATCGCCTACAGAAAAGCCCCAAGCAGTTCAAAGAGGAACAGGCACTTGACAGCCGTGTGAAAAACTTCTGCCCCAGTGCGGATCTGAACTTTGGATCGAAACGACCGTGTCTCTCGTCATGCGGCAGCTCTGCAAAGGAGGCGATGAATCCTCTTGAATGTCTTTGGGCAAACGTCGAGGTTCCACCGGAGCAACTCCAAGAAGCATGCTTCGAGCTGGTTCAGATCCGTTGTGCTTACATTGCCGGCCTGTGCATAGATGCTGCTGTCGTATGTGTAGAGCTGCCTGTGTTTCGCTGCGACAGTCACCGCTGCTAGGAGGAACCGATGAATTGTCTGCTTGCTCACATCGACCTTGCCGCGGTTCGTCTCGGAAATCCGGCACAAGTAAGCGAAGGCGAAGACGAAGGTCATCGTGTCACAGCAGCTGTTCCTGCACAACTGCCAGACGTAGCTGTTTATGTCCGGAGGCTCACCGATGTAGTTGAAAACGCTACAACGTCCACTGGGGGCTTCTACAGCCGCCTCTGTCACTGCTCTGCAAAGGCCTTCAATGACCTTCTCCTCGACTTGGGGCACGTACATAGCCACCAGTGCCACTGTTGGGGCCGATTTCGATGATTCCGAATCCCACTCGTCGTCCGTGTCAGGCCATGCCTGGGCTGCAGGGTCGCCATCTTCCCCGATGTCCGTTTCCGGGGTTTCGGTGCTGCTGCCATTAGAGCAATTGGACGGAATGCTCTCTGCATTGTCTGCCTCCTCCTGCTCAAGGTGATATGGAATGTAGCCACTGAAGCTGTGGGAGCGGACGGGCTTGCGGCCCTTGAATGCATCTTTGCCCTTGTTGCTGTCCATGTAATGGATGAAGGTCGCACACAATGGCTTCAAGCGCGGCTCCACAGGTGGCATGCTGCGGGCAGGAGGTTTTGCTGGAGAGTGACTGCCCTGACGAAACTTGGGCCGCAGAACGCAGGACACGGGCTTGGGGCCCATAGCCTTGTGGATTCCGGGCTGAAGCTGGAGGTAGGACTACACTAACGTCTTGGTGAGACGCCTACTGTATATCCTTTGTATACATGTCGCGAACGCCACTGGCTTGCTATCACCCTGCTAACTTTGTCGTGGAGGAAAACAAAAGGGCAAGTGGAGTTGCCCGTCAATTTGGAAAGGATTGTGCATAAAAAATATTGAACTAAATCAGCAGTTACGGCAAATCATGCCACCAACTTACCATCCTACTGTTGAGGCTCATATGTTCGATCCCTATAAGCCTTGCTGCCTGGCGTTCCTGGGTGCCCGGCATGATGCTGGTCAAATGCAGCATGTCGCCGCAAAACCGAAAGATGTTCATGGCCTGTGCGCAGGAGACTCTGCGCAAAAGCAACCATGGCTACAGCAGGGGCCTTAACAATTAGAATAGGGTTTGGGGTACATTATACTAGAACTATAAGGAACCCCCCAAACCTTATAATTAACTATCAAGGCCCCTACATTACTACGTCTCAAATAGGAATTCAGCACAGCTCAGGCACTGTGCGGACTTCTTGCTCTGCCACACGCTGTCCCAAACTTGTGACGGCACGCTTCACCTCAGTCGGTGGCAGCAGGGCTTTCGGGGCATGGCTGAGGCGCATTGAGGTGCTGCAGTTTGCTATGATAACGAGAAGTTGAAGTCCAAATAAACAGGGTGTCTTTTGATCCCCTCGTTTCCGTCTGGAGATTGTCTCAACGAGGTTTCGGCGCTCACACTCGGACAATGCAGGCGAGGCATGTGGTTCGAGGTCTGATGAGTGAAACCCACACAGCCGGGAGTACAGACAAAATAAACCTTGCGACCATCGTGCATTCAGGACCCTACACAAGGGGGCTGCGGGGCCTGCCTGAACAAGTCCATGCAATAGAAATACACTAAGCCACTAAGCCCTCGAGTAGCGCTAGCAAGACGGTCAGGCCCCTCTACTACATCGTAGGTCCTATAGGACATTTGAGTCACCTGGACCCGAACCTTCGACGAGACGTCGTGCAGCCAGCCCAAAACAAGAAACACAGCAAGAGGAGCTGCAAGGTATCCGTGTCCCGTCTCTGACTGCTTGTAGTACTGGAACAGGGTTTTGGCAGGGTGGATTTGCAGTCGCTGCAGCATATAGTCACATGCATGGAATAGGAAATAGTTACTTTGCCACATGTCGAGGCTCCTGCGGCTTCTCTGGTTTTGAACCGAATCACACCTCTAAGACATGCTGAGGTCTTCGCGCGGCGCGGCGAAGGCAAGGGGACTTGGCCGAATCCCCTCTGTGCTTCGAGCCACAAGATATACGGCGGGGGCTTCAGAACGGATTGAGTGAACGGGCACGCACCAGTTTCTCGTTCCATAATCCGACATAAGGAGCCAGGCTAGCAAGTCAAACAAGAAACTGAAGCAGAATGGCTTCCGGGATGTACAGGGTCGATCTGTCTGTGGCCTGGGCTGCTGTCAGGTATTCAGTGGTACCATGGTAAACCAACTGTACGGTTGTCTTTTCCTGCAACCTGCTACGCCCCTAAATCGCCCCACTTGAAAGTCTGCCTCCTTTGCGGCCGTGGGGGCGGCCTGGATCTTCAGTGGTTATGCCAAGGCGAGGCTTGCATTATGACATGCATTACGACATCAATGAAACCCCAAACCCAAAAGCCCTATCAACAAAAACCCCATCCACAAGCACTTGACGCAGAAATCTGCACACCAAAATCCAGAGCCCAAAAATCTATGCCCGGAAATCCGACGCCCAAAAAACCGTATGCGAAGAACCATACCCAACCCAGGCCTCCTGACAATTGGGCCCGACAACATCATCGCTACAAACCCGTCACCACTGCAATCCACCCCTACACACATGTGTATATATATATATATATCATATCCATATAAATATCCATGGCTGGTTTTTAGCTTTCTTTGGCAAAAGCAGATACAAGAAGGAAAAGGATCCTGGCGGGGCAAGTTGCTGAATTGAATAACCGTGCCCTGAGCCAACAAAGCCTTGGCAAAAGTAGTGGCGAAGAGGAGAGGAGCGTTTGAGAACAACGAGCAAGATGTCAACCTTTTCGTGCCCGTTGTATCCCCAAAAGAAAGCAGATAAAGGAATCAGAGGGGTCCAGAGAGGAGGGGTGGAGTGATGGTGGTTGAGGCCAGGCAGCAGATTTCCACAAAAATTTCACTCCGGGTTTCTGATACGGATTTTCAGATTCGGATGCGGCTCAGGATTTCTGGATTCGGTTTTCTGGGCTCGGAATATGGATTTTACAGTGTACAATCCATATTTGTCCTTCTGGCAGACGTATCCACAAAGCCGAATCCAAAAATCCGGAGCCGAAAAAATCGAATGCACAAAAACCATGCCCCAAACATTGGAGCCGCCAGAAAAAAGAAATCCGAAAATCCGTATCCAGAAACCCGGCGAAAACCATAAACCTGTGGTCGGGTAGCGGAAAAACCAGGTCGCAGAAAGCCAAGCAAGAACCGTAAGCCTGTGGTATGGTTATGTTCTGAGGCAGGGCGGGGGAAAAACGTGTGCTTGAGGTCGGGCAGAGGAGCCCTCTAGCCTGACCTAGCCCATGTGCGGAACGGCTGCAGTTCATGTCAACTGCTACGTGGAGACTCTCCGATTCGTCAACACGTTTCTGTGAAATCCACATAGGCCTTGGCTCGCTGTCTTGCAAGCTTATTCGAAGCCAGTCTGATGATACAGCCAATATACAGTCTTGTGAACGTGTTCTGCCGGGCCTGCTGGAGAATAATATAGGGGCCTTAATAACTAGAATAGGGCTGTAGGGTGGATTATACTTTCCTTATAAAAAGGAACCACCAAAACAGTATTGGTAACTATCTAACTATCTCGGCCCCTACATTTGATGGTTTTTGAAACGGTCTGGTATAGAATATCGATTCTGGTAGACGGATTTTCAAGCGACGGTTTCTTGCACATGGAGTCTTGAACACCGTTTCTCGGCAACATGGATTTTTCGGATCCAGTGCGAACACGGGTTTTGCAGACGCAGGGCTTCGGGAACGGATGTCGATATGCATCTCACAAGGCTTGCCGCTTTATCCTGCTTCGGACCAAGGAGTAAGATCGTGCCGTTTAGCCATTTAAGGGCTGCATTGGCCTGCGAAAAGTCTGCATGCATAACGGAAAAGTTGAAGGAACGAGATCCTGCCACAATGCGAAACGCAATGCCCTCAATCACTTAGCACGTCACAGCCCAGCAAAACACATCGATGCTCCTGACATGTCCCGAACTGTAGACCTGCCCAACCTTTCCGCATAGCGGTTTCTTCTCAAAGATACTAAGACATTCGGACTATGTGACTATGCAAGCCCTAAGCTTAAAAGTAAAAGCTCAACCTAGGCCTGTGCCCTGGGACTCCGGCACGCAAGGCCGCTCCATCATCTCTGACAGGTGCTAGGACCTGAGGCGTAAGTGCCGATGAGAGTCAGCTTCAGTGCAATTCAGGGGCCATCGTATTAAACATTCGACTGGGGTTTTCGGATATAATATTAATCTATAGATATCATGGAGGACTCCCACGGAATCTCTCTCTCTGCCGTTGCATCCAGGTCTCTAGCAGCGCCAGGCAACGCCGACAGAGTACTACTGGCAATTCTCCTTATCTTCAACACTCCTGCATGCACCCACAAATCCGATCATCCCCCTAACTCCACCGTACAGGTTGGGGACGGTACGGAAAAGGGCTCGGAGGGAATCAATAAGAAGAGTCTATGCTATGCAGTGTAGGATTCCGAATGATTCCGAGGTGTAACACAGCAGACAAGAAGGGCCTTGCCGTTCTGGTCTGCTAGGCTGATGCAGCTGCCGCGGCCTGGAGCACAACACGACATTCAGCGCATGTGCGGTGCCCTGCCGCGCCTTAAGATTTTGAGCCCCTCCATCTCACTGCCTTCATGCCTCCGATCCCCTTCAAGAGCCTTCAAGCAAAATCTCGGTCAACTGTCTCTCAGGCGCCGGCAGGTGCTGTGGATGAACCATGCATGGGAACCTGATCATGGCAATCGAGTCGCCCAAGATATGAGCGAAGACGTGGTGCGGCTCACCTAGGTGGTGACCTGTGTTCACGTTCTGAAGGTGGAACAAAGCCGCGTCCTGTCAGTGCGTGGCGCATGCAAAGTATGGTGCTTCAGGGCGCGTGGACTAGTGACTAGGACTTAGGGTGAGCTAGGCCCGCTAAGTAGCCGGCATGCACCAGATGTTGCCATGCGCACTCCGCAAGAAGACTGTGATCAGCCGGCCTGAGTTTCAGCAACGGACCAAAGAGCCGTCCCGTTGACATCGGCTTGTCCCAAGCCTGCCAGGACACCCTAACTAGAACGGGAGGAGGCGGAGGAGGAGGAGGAGGAGGCCCGTCACCAAAACACGACCACGAGGGCGACGACGAGTGCTAGGCGATTTCGAACCAAGGGCGGGTAAAGGTTCCCGCCTCCATCTCCGAGCAAGTACTGCCCACTCTGACGATTCAGCAGGAAGTACCTGGGGGCTTCTCCAAGGCAGGGTTCCATTTAAGGTACCCAGGCTTCACCGTGGCCCGAAATCGGGAACCCCGAGCACAGAAAGAAGACCAATTTAACACGCCACAACGAAGTTGTGTTTGGGGCTGGAGCTATGACAGAACCGCGGGGTTCAGGCTATCCCGACACTTTGGATGGGTACCGAGGCATGCCACAACATCTGGAGCCTCAAACTGAACTCCCCTGCCTACATCCTGAACCCCACGACTGCAAGATCTACACTGCAGCCCCAACCCACAAGCATCCAGAAACCAGCCAAAAAGAAAGGAATCCTGAGGACGAGTGACTAGTGTGACTGGTTATCCGCGCCGCAAGGCCCAAACTCCCAAGGCAATTTTGCGCTGAACAGCAGTTCTCAAGGGCTCGAAGGTAACCTTTCAGCCAATAGCCACGCGCACGGCAAGGCGAAGCACATCGCTTAGCGAAGGGCGATGCCAAACCAACCCTACCGAGAATACGGAAACGGAACAAAGCCCCTATGAACGGGCATGGGGGTATCTGAAACAGTGAGGTAGCCCGAACTGAAATAGCAACGGCCGGGTACCTTCCTCTGCCAAACTTCGAGAGGCCCTGCCATGCAATGCCACAGTGGTCGTGACACCCAAAATGGGCATAATATGCTTTAGCTCTGCAAGGCTTTTTGGGCTTATAAGCTTGGGGTTTTTGAAACTTGTCAGAGGGCGTTGGGGCTTGAGGTCCTCGGGACTAGGATCCCTAAACCCACGCAGTTCCAACAGCCGGACCTTCCCGGCCCCTTGCAAGTCCTCGACAAGCGCCCAACCCAAACTCTTCGTGCTTCTTACCTAGATTCAGGCCAGGGATGGGGTCAGCTTCGGGAATGTAGGTGTTCATTCAGGATTTGAAATTTGGGTTTGAGGCGGGCTTGGGCTAGAAGGCTTATTGCTCTAAGATACTACAAGGTTTCCGGGCTTTGGTGCAGGGTGGAGCGGTTCAGACTCAAGGATTGAGTCTCCCTACTGTAATTTGAAGGGCTTAATAATAATTAAAAGGGTATAGTACACTATATCATATCTATGGCTGGAACCGTGAGGAATAGTTTGCTTTCCTGGTAAACGGTTATCAACGGTTATCTGCTTCCAGCTTTGGGAAGAGCCGACTCTGCAGGATGTAAGAAGGTGCGCAGAAGTCGAACCTGTCTGCACCTTCATCCCAGTACTGTCGCACATTACATCAGCTTCGGTTGCTAATCGAAATATGCCGAGCAAAACATCAAATCAACTTGTATTCGTGATCACATACACACTCATTCATCACGTGCACGCCTGTCCAGCTGCTCGTGAAAGCAGCAGCAAAACGCAGTGGCCTGTCTCAGGGTTTAAGGTTGGTGGGGAAGGTGACATGAGCAAAAGAGAGGGACTTCAGCATTAGCGTTGCGCAACTAGACGTGGCGCCCTCGGAGAAATATCAACTTCCGAATAAGGAAGTAACTAAGTAGCTTCGATGACCAGGCTTCTCGGGCGCCCTCGAGGTTTACATCAGTGGCTTGGACAAGGCCTGAAGGCCAAGAAGTTCTACGGCGTCCTACGGTACCACTTTCTTATCTGTGTATTGTACTGTACTCTCATATATACAGTAGACAGTACGCAGCGCGTGGTACACACTATAGAATACAGGCTGCATACTACATACTTCATACTACGTACTGCATACTCTATAACACTCCAACACTACATATGCTATACAGTACACTGGGCCGTATATACACTACGCACCATGCTATACTCGAAACTATTCGATGTACGACCTAGGCTAGCCCTTTTGCCCCAAGCTATGCTATGCGCCTGGCCAACGTGAATGCAGTGCTTTGCTCCTCTATATACCAAGCTTGCTTCAGAGGATTCCAAAGCGGCCGAGGCCAAAACCTGCGCTGCCCTGCCAATGCAATCTCCTCCTCGCCAGGCATGATATCTTCAGTTCAGTTTTTGAGAAAGGAGGTTCAGGGTTTAAATAGGGTGTTTTTTTTTCCCTCTCGCATTGCTGGCATCTCTGACCACTGGCGAGGTTTGTTGGGGACTCATTGGTACCTTGCAACTACATGCGCCTCTCACAGGCACACAATTTAAAGTGCTCTCTCTNGGCATCTCTGACCACTGGCGAGGTTTGTTGGGGAC
This sequence comes from Symbiodinium sp. clade A Y106, assembly GCA_003297005.1. Taxonomy (NCBI): domain Eukaryota; class Dinophyceae; order Suessiales; family Symbiodiniaceae; genus Symbiodinium; species Symbiodinium sp. clade A. The sequence continues at coordinate 99,178 of BGNK01001829.1, forward strand.
TCATTGGTACCTTGCAACTACATGCGCCTCTCACAGGCACACAATTTAAAGTGCTCTCTCTTTCTCTCCTCAAAAGCTCTTAGAACTTGCCTTAAATAGGGTGTTAGGTTTGAGGGTCTGGGGTTTAGTGCTCTCGGGTTTCGGGGTCAGGACTTACGTTTGCTGAGGCCCTTCGGGATGACCTGGTCTTTTCACCCGCAACTTTCTCAATGTCCTCCCGCACACCATTGGCAATCGGCATGGCGCCAAGCTGATGCAGCCGACACAAGTCAAACTTCAGCGGTATTGTAGCTAGTATACAGGCGACATCATACAGGTGTCTATGGGGAGGTCTGCAGCTTGAGAAGGTGCTCGATGTCGGCTCACAACCTGGCGGTGCGATGCTAACACATCTGCGTGACCTCTGACGTGTTGTCGATACTCAGCCTGCTGTCACGCAGATCGGGTTAGTGCTTGTGTGTGTGTGTGTGTGTCTGTGTGTGTGTGTGTTTGTGTGTGTGTGTGTTTGTCTGTGTGTGTGTGTGTGTCTCTGAGTGTGTGTGTCTGTGTGTGTGTCTCTCTGTCTGTCTGTGTGCCTGTGTATTGAGGCTTAGCTATGTAATGATGAGCTGATGCTCTTCGAGAGCCACATGGAAGGCCTGCGGCGTGACACTTGGCAACCCCTGCATGTTGGTGAAAGGGGTACTGCGGCATTGAACGTGTATTGCTGCCACAAGACTATTTTGCAGCGATAAAAACAACCACCGCAAGCACGACCACGAGCAGGAGGGCCGCCACTCGCCACGACGAGGACTGCGACCATGGACCATGGCAGCAAAAGCACAGACATGGTCAATACATCTAGGGGCGTAGCCTTCTTCGATCCCCAAGTAAACCCCACAGGAGACGCATTTACTAGAGGGGCCTTAATAATTATAGTGCAACCAACACGGGGTTTTGGGCCCCATTATAGTATAATTATAATAGGGAACCCCCAAATAGTATCGGTAATTATGTAGGCCCCTATACTACCTGCTAACTCACAGCTTGAGACCACTTCCCTGATTTCTAGCCACAAGCCAGCTGTGCTTGACGCCGCCCTCTCCAGCGGCCGGTGTAGCTTTCGGCCTCTCGGACGACGGGGTCTCCACTGAGCTGGGATGACATGACATGGTATGATCCGATCTGATAGATCATGGCATGCAAGGACATGTGAAGATGTGACTTGGCATGTCACGCGACGGGTTGCTTCAGTAGTTAAACCCTGTTTCGTGTGATAGGCGTGGTACTTTCGATATGTTCGCCAGTGCTACTTTCAATATACTACTTCCCGCCTAAGAGCCTCACCAGGCCGTGAGCGCGACTAGCGTGTCCAAACCTCGAGTTTTAAGAGTTTCCAAACCCTAAACACAAAAACAAAAACATGCCTTCAACAAATCCAATAGGAAGCCTGTTTTCTGTGGCAGGCGCGGTAACGGTAGAATCGATCTAAACGTTGCTGGGGTGATTCTATTAGAAACTTGGCTTGTCGTCCTGAGTCGGCCTAGAAATCCGAAAGCGCTTGGCCAAAACAAAACCGAAACCTCGCTCGTCTTCGGTGGGATGCTCTAGGCCAAACGATTTGCTCCTGGACGGAATTAAACAGCCAGACTGTCGAAGCCACGAGTGTGCTCAAAAGGCCACACCAGCCCACGATTCTTTTGGGGACCATTTGCATGTCGGCACTTCGTGCTAGTGGCGCCTGCGACGAGTTCGCTTCGGACAAACGCCTACCATCCCTGCCCCCGTCCCTGCCACGGCCCACGGCCACTAGTACTTCTACGGCTACGACGAAACGACAGCTACTAACTACTACTACTACTACTACTACTACTACTACTACTAATTACTACTACTACTACTACTACTACTACTACTGCTACTGCTACTGCTACTGCTACTGCTACTGCTACTGCTACTACGACTACTACTACTACTACTACTGTTACCACTACTACTACTACTGCTACTACTACTAATTACTACTACTACTACTACTGTTACCACTACTACTACTGCTACTACTACTACTACTACGACTACTACAACTACTACGGCTACTACTACTACTACTACTCCTACGGCTGCTGCTACTACTACTACTACTACTACTACTACTACTACTACTACTGGTGCTGCTGCAGCTCCTGCTGCTTGTGCAGAAATGGTTTACCGCCATACGGTCCCCGAACGGAACTAATCATCCAAACACGAATAGTCAGTCGAAGCCATACCAACCAGCTGACAAACAGAAAAAGGGGTGTTAGCATTGCGTTGTTTGCCTCCCATATCACAGACAGTGCCAGATTGCTGGCCCCCCAAAAGCAACCCCAGATGCACGTGCACCAGTGTCCGCAAAGAGTCCCGAATACAAAGTCATCCAACCCTCAATATGAACCGGGCTTCACATGGTGTTTGATGTCGTCCAAGGTGGCAGTTGCCATGCTGTTGTTTTCTTATTCACTTCAGTTTCCCGGTGCATTGGCGGTAGAAAGTAGCATCGAGCTTTTGTGGCATTGGTGTCCTGATAGCTTTCAGAAACAAACAGCAGCATCCCAGCCTCATCGGTGGGTGCCCCGGCATCTGGTGCATGTCGCCGCTGCCATCGGCCAGCCTGTATCTCCTCCACAATAGCAAGCCTCAGCCCTACACCGTTGAACGTGCTGCATGATCATATCTGCCCCTGCCCGTACTGTCGCTGCCAACACGTCTGCATCCCTTTAGTCTCCCTGTTGCATCTTCCCTGGCACTGGCTCAAAGTGGGCACTGGCCGTCTCATCTCTTGCTCCTTCCTCTGCTCTTTTAGTGCGATGCTCTCTTCTTTGCTGCGCTAACTCTCACTTGCAACCCATCTTGTCCTAGCCACGTCTCCGCTGCTACCTATGTACCGCCCGTGTCCCCTCATCGTCGTGCGTGGTCCGAGGATTCTCCACACAATCATCCTGCACCGGTGCTGGCAGCTGCGACATCTCCGCCGGAGGCTGTGGCCACGGCTGATGCAGAACCTCGGGCTCCTATGCCCTCAAACCCTGAACCCCCGAACCTTAACATCCCTGTCCCTTAATCCTACTCGTGACACTGTAAGCCCGAAAGCTTTAAACCCTAAAACCCTGATGCCTTCAAGCCTGAACCCGCCCGCCATCCCACTGACTCGTCTCTTGGCACAGGGGGTCGCTGGTCGCAACGTCTTGCAATCCCTGAAAGTCCCAGAACTAAACTCTCCGGAGGTCCCATTCAGCCATATACGTGACGAGATGATGTTCTTTGAGAGAAATATGGGTAGGTAAACTGCATCCGAACCCTGAGAGTTCTGTAGGTGGTCTTGGGGTGGGGAAATCTGAAAAATTACACCTATACAGTAAGCCCAATAGTGTTGGAAACCGGACAGCGGGTGGTTAGTGCTGTGTTTGCTGCATGGGAATATAAATTCCAGCTTTAATGAGCCTACTGTGAAGCCCCAAGCCTGCGCTATAGAAGCCTTAAGAATTGCCAATATTCAAGAGTCTCCCCTGGGGCTCCCCATTTTAACTCTCCCATAATAGCGGCCCAACGCCCTATTCCAATCATTAAGGCCCGTATATTGCGGGCTTCAGGCATGCCGGGACGTGCTTCACCGGAGCACCGTAGGGAACCCACACCGGTGTTTTCTTCCAAAACAACAAACGAGGGGCTTGGCTTACGTATTCACGTAAGCGCTGCAGCTACATACAGGCTGGGGCGGGTTGGAACCATGAATCAGAATACCAAAACCCGGAATGCTCTTGAGTCTTCTCACTAACCCTGAACTCCAAACCCTGAAAATCCCCTGATTCGGATGGATGAAGTCACCTTGATCGCCGCAAAGGCGGCCTCCTTGGCCACAAGCAGGCCGAGCCTAAACTGCAGGAAAGGCCCGGCGACTGAGAGACTTGTCGGACATCGGCATCGAAAAAGCCATGATGTACATGTGACAGGTCCAATCCGTGAGATGCCCTGATGTCAGGGTGTTCGGCCGGGATGCTCGTCAACCAGGAAGCACAGCAGCAGCTGGTCTTGGCGGAAAAACACCCACTCGTCAATGCCCCTTTGGCCTTCGCGCCCAATGACGCTGTCGTAACCTGCAGGCAGGGACCAACAGGAACTCGCAGTCAAAAACAGTACAAGGCACAAGGAGAGCATGCCCGTCGTTCGTCATCCTCCATTAGCCATTAGCCAAATTTCAGACTCACCTGGCAAAAAGGCTTCAGCCTCAAGAAAAAAGCTTGCCTGAAGAACTCCAAATCTTCCTCCTTGAACCTGCAGGCAACCCACGTCTGCGCTGGGCGCGGCGCCATCGTCTTCAGGGGACAGAAATCCAGTGCCGTCTGCAGGAGGCTTGCCGAAGTGCTGCTTGCCAGGCAACGCCAGGCACATGAAAGCAGCCTGGGCTGTTGACAAATTGTTCCGGTTCTTGGCTGGCCTCTTCTTCTGTTGCAGTCCCCACAGTATAGGCCTGATCTTCGTGGTTTCGTCGCATCGCTCGTGGCTTTGATCCGGGGACGCTTCGGTTGTTGCTGACCTGTGCCGCTCTGCTCGATGTCTTGCTCTTGCACGGTCGCACCCGCCCGGATCCTTGTGGTTACTTGAGTAGCTTTGTGGCCTCTGCAAGTGGCAAGTGCTTGAAGTCAAGGGAGCAAGGCTCAACTGAAGGGTGGGTTTACGAAGGGTCCAGGTCAAGTTCTCAAGACACTAGGCCTTTTTGCTTACAACAAACCTAAACCCTGTAAAACCTCACGGGCTCTTCCATCGCCCTTCAGGTTTCGGTAAACCGTCTCAAAGCCCTGCCGCGCAGCCCGCGCACCATAGGCGAAGAGCTCCTTTCCATATCGAAACTCGGGTGAAACCTCAGCTGAGGCGCACGGGATGAGTGGGTGCATGCGTAAGGTTGCACCTACGAAGAGTCTTAGAAAACATTCCTTTCTTACGCAAGGGTTCATACGATTCATGCGGCCTTCGCAACCTACCAATGCTGCTGAGGCACGTAAATACCATTTCCTTGGTGCGCTGCGATCTGGTAGAACTCATGTGAGCTCTCTGCTGTAGGGAGTAAACGTTTTGTTGCACCAAGACAACGAAACCGTGTTCAAGACAAGCTAAGTGTCCAAAAGAACTGCCATGTGCGATGGCAACTCCTTCGGTAGGAGATTCCGAACCAAAGCAAATAGAGCGCAGAGTGGCCGTGTGCAGCCAGAAGCATCCACATGTTCGTAACAAAGAGTTCGAGATAGTTCGAGACTCACGTTTACACATTTGGCACACATGTTAGAACTATCGACCAAACATCGAATGGAAGCAGTGCTAGGTAACGGCGTGTTGAGTACACTGCGCTTGCTGGTCATGAATCTGAAGCCCGTGTCTTCCGATCTCGCCTGCTCCGTCAGGGACCCGCAAGCCTTCCCGTGCGATGCTTGCGAAATTCTTCTCCTGTGCAGGTGCATGCCCTTATAATCGCTCTGTCTATCTGATCTGTATAGCCTCCTGCTCAGAAATTACATGTTTTTAGCTCCCCTCCTGCAGGCAGAAATTGCATCAACCAGCTCGACTCCTGCAACCTGTGTGACGTTATATAGGGCCTTTCTTATTGGAATACGGTTTTGGAAGGCTATAATATAGTTCAAGTACATTTTAAATAGGGACTACGAGGGATACGGCTGATGGACAAAATCCTGCATTACCCATTATAAGGAATATACCATAATTCCCATAGTTTAGGGTCCTTAGGGTCATGCAGGATTTTGTCCATCAGCCGTATTACAGTGCTTTTAGTATTTTCAATCCCGAATACTGGCTTGGGACATGTGGTTGCAGGTTGAGTGACCTCCAAGTGAGATTGGGAGCACCTGGAAGGCCGAACCCCTACTGTTGATAAAGTCCCGCATTCCTGCGCTGCGCCCGGTAAAACCGGAACCCCAACCCAACCCCAATGAAACTTTGAATCCGGAAACCGTTATAAACCCTAAACCCTTAAAGCGGGTAAGCCCACCTGGGTCCAGTGGAAGACGATCTTCGGCAAGGCTGCTGTGAAGCCGCGGAGCTCGGCCAAGCGCCGGTGCCGGGCCACAAACTGTACCTTACTTCGGGGTTTGGGGTACCTTGGAGCTTAGGGTCCTTTGGGGTTTGGGCTTATTGCTTGGGGTTTGGGGGCCTTAGGATGGTCTTAGGGTGTAAGGGTTTTGGGGGGTTTATAAGGTTGAGGCGGTTTAGTGTCCTTACTTGAGGGGAGGGGCCAGACAGTGAAAGCTGTGGGGGCTTTATGTGGGGCCATGTGCAAGCTTGTTGGTTTGAAGCCGCTCCGCACCAAGGAGAGGCGAGGTAAGGCGTAGGGTTAGAGCTTCGGGAATAGAGCCGTGAAGTGTCGGGCTACGGGGCTTCATCCGGCCTGTCAGACAAGTATCCTATATACACTTCATTCTACTTGTGGCGCGTATCGTGCCAAAATTCCAACCCGAAGCTCCCCAGAAGATCGGGGTTAGGACACCTCAGAATCCCCAGATGCCATGGGGCCTCGGGATAATACGAGAGTTTTGAGCTTGAAAGACCAGCTGAATTGAAGGTTTCTGGTTCAGGGTCTATGGATAAGCTTCTAAACCCGTAAAAAACACCACCATGAGCTCATTCAGAGCTCGGGTGCGATGGCCTCCTCCCGCAAAATCTGTCCTGCCACCAAGGGCGAAGGACCCCGGAGACAGAACAATCCGACATTCCGCAGCTCGTCGCCTTCAATCCTCAAAGCCAACATCTCAAGACTTAGCCGCCCTTAGAACCAGACGAAAAAGAATGCCTGACTAATCTCCTTAAGTTATAATTATATGAAAAATCAAAATAATTCCTAAGAGCAGTAACCAGGCCTTGCTCCGGCGTACCAGCAGGAGCGACGACTCCCGATGAGGTCAGGATCCTTGGGAGACAATTCGGGAAGAAGTCGAAGTGGCGGCGTTGATGACGGCAGTGGTATGCATAGTAGTATTTGTCGGACCTCTTTCATGGTGGTGGTGGTGGAGGTAGTTCTGCGCTGGTGGTGGCGGTGGTAGCAGTCGTAGTCCTAGTCGTAATAGTAACCGGTCGGAGGTCGTTGTCGTAGCATGGCAGTAGTAGCAGTAGTAGTCGCAGTTGTCGCAGTAGTAGCAGTAGCAGCAGTCGTCCTCGTGGTCGTGGCAGTGGAAGTGGTAGTGGCGGTAGTACGAGTAGGAGTGGGAGTAGGAGAAGGAGTAGTAGTAGTCGTCGGCGTCGTCGTCGTGCTAGTAGCTGCTGCTACTACTACTACTACTACTACCACTACCACTACCACCACGACTGCGACTACGACTACTACTACGACTACGACCACGACTACGACGACGACTACTACTACCACTACTACTACGAGTACTGATACTAGCGCTAGAAGTGGTACTGGTACTAGTGCCGCAGTGCTACTACGGCTACGGCCCCTGCCACTACAAGTACCACGACCTTCCTGCCAATATCACTGCAAAGACAACACTTTCTACTGCAGCTACTACTGCTGCTGCTGATCCTGTTGCTTCTACTTCTACTTCGTGTTTAGACGACGCTTCTGCTTTGTACAGATGCAGCGGCGCCGACATGAGTTCAAGCAGGCCCAGCCGCATGAAAATTTGATGCGCTCTGTACAGAACATCTGGATCGATCTCCAGGGGCGCTTCCGGGGTGACATTGGGCGCCTCCTTGCCAAAGAAGAGCGGAGGAACATGGAGGAGCTGGGTAGAGTAGAGTGCAAGCGAGTCAGACAAAAAGAAGAGCTCCCCAAAAGTTGTGTGAGTCACATTGATGCAAAGCAACCCGTGGTCATTGTTATAGTACCCTACAATGACAAGGCCAGAGAAAGGTACAAGACAGCAGCATCATCGTCGTCATCATCATCCTCATCTTCATCATCACCACCAGTGTTGAGATGGCCATTATAATCACAATCACAACCATCTGTTTATTGCTATCATCGCCGTCACAGCCACTCACCACTCGATTCATCACCAACATCTCACCAGAGTTCGGTGAAGCAGGGGATTCACCAAATGCTTGGCCTGACCATGCCTCAGGCTTTCGGAAGATCGATCTCAAAGCTCCGAACTTAGGGGCTCAGAATTAGAACAGATTTTTCGTGTAAATGATCGTTCTTTCGAGCTCTAGGACTCTAGGTTCTAAGATTCTATAAGGGATAGCATTCTGAAATGTATTCAGGCTTCCATATGGGAGTTTCCGAAAATAGGGGACCCTAATATAGTACCCTAAAAAGTAGGATCCGCATTATAAGGAGCCCAAAATAAAGTACCCCGTATTTTCGGAAACTCTAAACCCTTATAGAGCCCTTTAAAGGAACCCTTATTGTACCCTTATCGTAACCCTTTTCAGGCACCCCGTATTTTCGAAAACTCCCATATCAAACTGTCGGGCCTCAGCGTCCTCAAGCACCTCCGTCGGCTCTGGCTGAGCCTCCCGAAGCTGCCATCGATCGAGTCAAACCATAAACAAAACCACAAACACACGACCCGTAGGGTTTTGGGTTCAGGGTTTAGGGATGAGGGTGCATGAAGCATGAAGTGCAAGTGCTTTTCCATTTTGTTGCAGACTGAAGATATGGATGACGGGGGTGGTCGAACCTGCATTAAGCCGTTTCAGCACGTCTACGACGACCTTCCCAGCGGACTCTGGTGTACCCGACAAGGCATGCGAGCCGAAGTGATCTGGGTTAAGGGATGCCTAGACTAGAATGACTAGAACCATACGCAGTCCTGATCACGTGCTCTGCATACAAGACTGAACAGAGCAACGTGATACAAGCAACAAGGAAAGGCATGGGATGATTCTTTTTCGCTGCGCTTTGCTGAAGAGACGCTCTTTCAGTGAGCCGTGGCGAGGGGGGTCAATTCGCCACGGGAGGGTATTGCAGGCAAAGTGACCATGAAACCGATGACCAACGCACAATAAATTAATCGAGGCTGCTTGTGTTGAACAGCAGTACAGATACGCCCTCCACCGGTGTCGCGCCAGGAAAGAAGTGAGGCGTCACGTCATCATTCCCGATTTCACTCTGCAACGTGCGGAAGGTTTGGAGCCAGTGGTTGAAGGGGCTCAGCCAGCTGTAGTTCTGGCCTCTCTCCCGGATTTGCGGCAAGCCGTCACATGCCGTTGCCAGAATCCAGAGGAGCTGCAGGAAGGAACGGTCGCGAGCTGCCGAGCTGTTACTAAGCACGTCGGCTTCTTGCTTTGCCCAGCCTTTGCATAAGTTCTCCACGTAGGAGTGGTCCCGTCGACGAGCAGTGCCATCACAGCGCAGGGCTGCATCCACAAAGTATGCAGCGCAGACCTCCATCGGCTTCAACTCCCACAAAGCAGCCAAATGAAGGGGCGATTTCGTCAGTTGCAGTATGGCTTGTGCTGCATGCCTTACAAGCGGCCTGTAATAAAGAATCCACTCGACCGATACACCAGCATCTGCTAGACCACTTGCATATGCCACGCCGTTGACATATGCCTGATCCCGTCCTTTGGGTTGCACCAGTCCTGAAAATGCGAACACCTGGTAGTTTCCGATAATGGGGGACCCTAATATAGTACCCTCAACAGTAGGATCCTCACTATAATGGCACCAAAATATGGTACCCCTTATTTTCGGGAAACTCCCACCTGGGCCAATCCCCGAAATCTAGTCATAAACGTGTGCACCGGGTCCGACACAGGGATGGAGCGTGTAAAGCGACCTTTGCCACCCGAGCGCATGTCAGCAGAGATTCGCTCCGTGGGCAAAGGCCTCATCTGCCCATCGGGATAGAACCAGAAGTCGTAGAAAGATGCCCAGCCTCCGTGGTGGAGTTTGTGCGCTTCTTCGCGCAGTGCGAGCATCTGGCGCAGTTCGAGGCCACGTTGCAGAAGGCGAGCGGTGCCCGAGTGAAACGAGCACCGTTCCACAGCAACGGCTGGCAAGGCTATATGACCTTTAAACTCATTGGTGTGCTCCTTGCTGCGTTGCATCATTGACACAGGCGACTTTGGACAAGGCAGCTCAGTGTCGTAGGCCTTGCATTTCCCTAGTGGTAGCAAGAACTCCTTTACGGAACCTGCCTCTTGTTGAAGCTTCTGGCAGTAGGAGTTTTTGCTGCAATTCAATGCCATCCTCAGTGAATCTCCTGCTATGAAGAATCGCGCAAAACCGACATCCACGCTGCTTCCAAAAGTCTCCAGACCACCATCCCTCCTTGCAAGGACACAGGAAAAAAACCAGGGCTCACCATTGTCTTCAGGAAGCGTAGTGCCATAGTTAGGAGGGGAGCATGCCCAGGTCCATCCTTTTCCACTGCTGCGCTGGAGGTAAGACACGATGCAGTCGAGCTTCAGGAGGAACTCGGCCTGCGACCGGACGAAGATCTTCATGTCAATGTCCTTGTCAACGTGGTCAACGACCCCACCAAGATCAAAAGCCAGCTTCCCGTATCTGAGCAAGGAGATCAGGGTGCCCTCGGAAGGGACGAACCTGCCCTGGAGCCCACAAGAATTCATTGCAGCTATCGCCTGCTTGAGGGCCCTCTTGAACCTGAGTCGCGATCACTGCATCCTTCTCTTTCATGTTCACTACAGTATATACCTTTAAACTACTGTACCAGAGGAACGGACACAAAAAATTCTCGCGTGAAGCTCAAATCAGCAAAGGAGCGGAATGTGATATGGCCACGGTCGGAACAAGGACCCTGTGAGATTCTGGGCCTCCCACCACACGAGGTCGAAGTTGTGGCTACACCAGGGTCCCCGCTCTCTTCGTCCGAGGGATCCCAGGCTTTTCAGAAATGTCCGACTTGCTTTCACTACCTCATCGAGCAGCTGACCGCCACCGCAGGAGTCTTTCGACCGGGCAAACACGGCTCTCAAGTGCTGATCCACCGATCCGGCTCCCTTCAAAGAGAGGCTGAATTCCTGGAGGACCCGCGCAGCCTGGGTCTTTCGCATGGACACGCATGGCTCCTGGTAGGCAGGGGGTCGGATTGTTATTCCTTCTGCACATGTCAACGGAAATAAGGGAAGGCACAGAGCATGTTCGATGGCCTTAAAGGCTGCTTTATCCTTCCCCAAATCTTGCGCAACCGGCACTATATAACGGCATTGCGCGCCTCCACGCCTTCTGCTCTGTGGCCGACGACAAAAAATACCAACAGGGCAGTAGCTCTTCCACCCGCCATTGGCGCATGGCCGCTTGAATGGCCCGGAAATCCGAGCTTGAGGTTTACTGGCAGCTAACAGGTTCCGCTCTGCCCCCACGGATGACGGTGCCGGCTGTTCGTGGCAATGCTTCTACTTGGGAGAGCACTTCAGAAAGAGCGTAGCAAGCCACTCAGAGTCGGAGCCCGAGCCCCGCCTCCCCAACAAAGACAGACGTGCAATTTTGCTCATTGAAGAGAAAACCCTAAACCCCCGAACCCGAAAGAATCCTCGACACACCAATGCACAACCTACTAAATGCCGTCCCTGCCCACTGTGCAGCGGCCTGTTGCCTTCGCCGAGGCCTGAACTTGACCGAGCTGTGGCCTAGCTGCAGTCCAGGTGAGGAATCTTTGCTGTTTCGACTCTCGCAAGTCGCACAAGGCAGGCAATTTTTGCTGTTTGGACTCTTGCAACTCGGACTCTGCAGGCGAGGACTGTTCGGGTCATTGTTGATGTTTAGATTTTGGGTTCTTGGGTTTGTCTCCCTCGCTTGCTTGCTCCACTTCTAGGGCGCGCTCCCCCCCCCCCCGGGCGAACCGCCAGCTCTCTGTCTCCTTGCTTGCTTTGGGTCCAGGTCTAGCAAGCTATCTCTCGACATGCCATCACTCGTTTCTGGGCTGAGGGCTCAGGGTCTGGGGTTTGGGGGGTGATGGGGTTTCGACTCGCACGTGCCAGCCAGGCAAGGCTTCACAACGACCGGTCTCACAACGCCCAGACCAAGAAATCAACAGTAACACTACAGTAAAGCGGCTTAACCCTAGAGTCCTAGGCCAAGAGATTAGGGTTCGGGAGGAACTTTGGGAGGACAAAATAACTAGAGTTTGCATTTCTGGCCACTCAGGTGCTTTCGGGAGTTTGCATTGAGGCCTTCCAGGGTTCTTGAGCTACGAGTTGCCGCAATGCTTAATGCCAAGAGCCCAATTCTTGTTGATCCACATACACTCGGGCGTTGTCAATAACGCATGCATGTATATGCATGTGATTGCAGTAGCTTCACCGTTGCTATTCTCAGTAGTCGTTGCTGTTGCCATTGTACGGTGGTTCTGAATACCTATGCAACCATTGCACATACAAGTAAACACAGCAGTTTTTGTAGCACCTTAGGAGGACCTCTGCTTCCCGCACTGAGAAAAGGGCCTCCCTCCCAGATCACCACTCCAGCTTGTGCGAAGACTGCATGCAGGGACCACTTAGCTGACCACGCACCGTCAGCTGAAGCACCACAAGCCCTTCAGTACCTCTATCCAGGACCCGGACCCTGGACCATGGCTTTATGAAGTCCTCGGCTTCACTACTGTAGACCCCTTAAAGCCAGTGCTACTTGCTGAGGCCGTGGCCAAGCGTCGTGTTGCCAAAAATCATGCAACCTTCCCGAAACTTCCTCAGGCCGGGCAAGGCTGCCCTAAGAAATGCGGTGCACCACCGCAGCTGGCTTTGTCAACTTCAACTACAGGCATGACAATAGCACATCGCACCGACCAAAACGATGATCTTCTAAGTGTTGCACAGTAAACTTGCATGCTTGAGCGTTCTTTTGCAGAGTCCGATTGGCATGGATGTATTCTGACAGGTACTGCTTAAGAACAAAACGTTTTTTCAGTATCGTAAATCGCTAGGGGACATGAGCGACGAAGGAAATTGAGCATTGCCGAGTTGCACCGGGGGCCTGTTCGGTCGGCGATCCGCCATGTCGTGTGCAGTCCGAGGGTGGTAGCTGGAAGGACGCAGCGAAAATTAATAGGTAATATATAGAATGACTTGACTGCAACATAATATACACAATACATCTTGTGTAGCATATAAGCATTAGTAAATATGTTATACAACATATAATTTTTATCTAATATAAACTTTGCTATAGAAGGCTTCTAGTATCTTGGCCGCTTCCCCTCTGGTGATCGGCTGTGCTCTACAGAGTGAGACTCTAGAGATCTCCGGAGTATGCTCATACTACAGGGCCTTACCATTACTACTTTGGAGGGCTTCTTATTGAAGTCATATCAAAACATACTCCCAAACCCTGTTCGCTTCTTTATAGCCCCCATATTACTTGTCGACTTAGGGATTCGCGGATCTGGCCTTCCACATGCTACCTCGACTGAAGTGAAGGCAACGGCTCCAAGCACCGGCATCCGAGAAAGCCTCGTCGTGTACTTGAGAACGTACTTTGCCTGTTCTTCTTTGCATCCCACCTGGCTACAAGTAGGACGAACCTACGATGCAGGGTCAAACTTTCGACTCGCACAATCACTCGAGGCAGGCACGGATAACTTTAAGGGCGATGCTGCTTGTCTTTTTGAGCCTGCTCATCGTCTAGCTAGGCAGAGGTACCGAAAACGCTCGAGTTGTACGTGGTGCATACCGTCGCACTGAACAGACTCAGCAGAGCTCCGCGAAGCAGCAGCAGAACAAGGATGGGCTAAAAAGTGTGGAACGCCAATACAGGAGATGCTTCCCGCAGCACCATCTTGGGGCCTTGCGGCATTAGTAACATTAGCACCCAGAACAAGAATCAACCGATCACTGTCTCAGGTTGAGCCCGGCAAATGGAGGCTTTTCGCTCCGCAGATGCATCCTATGGTCCCATGGTCCCGGCGCTTGGAGAAGCGGCCAGCGGCAGCCAAGGCTGGTCTGAGGGAGGGAAGAAGGACCAAACGAAACTTATCCCCCTGTGATCTTCTGCGCCTCAGCTTGTAGCTTGAATAAAGATTGACGACGAGGGGTTGGGCCGGGCATAATTAACTGGCCCTGAGAGACAATTAGTGGATGAGCTTCAGGCTTGGAGGCCCTGCAACCCCAAGGCCCAAAGTCCTAACCCCCGATGGTGCTATCAATCTGCGATGCACCCTCAACCTCAAACCGGGCTAAATGTCGCTGCGCAGGGTTCAATCCTAGGTCGGCAGCAAGACAGACCTCTGCAAGTCACTTCTCACCTCAGGGAAATCCTGGATGCTGCAAGCCGTTAACCATATTTTCCTTGAGCGCTACACCGTTACAGTAGGACTCAGAACTATCAACCCTGAATTCTGCAATCGCTTGCGAAACCTAAGCTCAGCTGAACTGAAACGCACTCGCCTTGAAGCGTCAATTCTTGAAGGCTTGCAGGTTTTAGGGCGTTAGATTGAAAGCGTCAGGCTTCGAGCGTTTATGTACTCAATGCTACGAGCTCTGGGCCGTCCCACTTGGAGCCTATGTGACTTAAATACTTAAATCCTGACTGAACTCTGGCTCTAACCCTCTCTTTTGACCTTGGGCTCCAGGCTTCTTGGTGAAGGGACCCTGGACCCCATGTATCCCTTCCAAACCCAGGCCTTCCTTTGTGTCTCGCGAAGCTCGGCATTAGCAGTTTTGCGGCCATGAGCACATCTCAGCTTCTCAAACGAAGGGGTCTAGTGAGCCTAATTCCCAATACTTCACTCACGCCCTAAACCCTAAACTCTTTAGGTAGACACTAACCCACCAAGACTTCTCAAACCTTCAGGATCCCTCGGTTTCAGAAGCAAGGCGGGCGCCATGTCCCCTCCCAAGGGCTTTGGCCAATTTCTTTCCGGATAATAGGGCTTCGGAAAGCTTAAGGGGTCGCACTCCTCAAGCTTGTGGCATCTCAACCATAACCCATACCTCCATGCTCTTGTTCCGAAAACCCTACACCCTCGCTCTTTCTAGATAGATGTGTATCTGTATAATATGTATCTGTACACACACATATCTACACACTTTTACTTTTGTCTATACCTACACATACAGGCACATACACACGTACATATACATAGACGAAAACATACACATACTTACTCACTTGTTGACATACAAACATACATACGTACATACATACGTGCACATGTACATATGTGCATACGTGCATGTCACGACAGAAGTCTAAACCACAACGCCTAAGTTTTATGTTTGCGTTAGATCAGGGTTACTTTGACCCTTTCATTCGACCGCAGCAACTCAGGTGTCGCCCGTCATGTCAACCTCCAACCTGAGCGTCGCACAGCAATAGTTTACAGAGTTCGGCGTATGTTCGCCAATGCCCGTATGCACGTGAGCAGGTGCCACCCGACGATTTCCGACATCAAGAACAGCATGTGTGTGTGTGTGAGTGTGTGTGTGTGTGTGTACATCCCATGATTCCAAGCTAAGGGTTCTGGTGAGGACTTGCTGACTTTTCACAGTTTCAGAGGCAGGGGGCAACGGCCCATCTCTCTACGTTGCCCAACGAAGCTATGAGAGATGTGGTGGATGCGAAGGCTGATCACCTTCTTATATCTGCTTGCAGGGAAGATGGCAACCAGGCTAAGCCACAAACCTGGCAAGCCGAGGGTTTTTGAGTTGCATTGTCATGTCAGGATACCCAGGACACTTAGGTAATTTCCTCATCTTCTTCAGGATCTTCCCCAAACAATGCGGTTGGTATCAACTTGTAACTCTGTGTGTGTGTGTGTGTGCGTGTGCGTGTGCGTGTGCGTGCGCGTCCGCGCGTGCGAGTGTCATTTCTGAATCTCGTCCTTGATTTTGTTTGTTGGGCCGTCCAAGCGGCAGTGACGAAGCTTTGCTGGTCCGGCGGCTTGTCATATCAGCCTCCACGAAGCCAGCGCCAAAGGAAACCGGTGCACGAGGCAGCGACGGCAAAGACCCCACAGGCCCCAAGGGTTCATACAGCCTGGGCCGCAGGAAGCGTCTGGCAGTCAAGGGCCCCTCAATTCAGTAGGCACCCGTATCATTACCTGTAGAATTAGTAATCCCTGAGGCTCCTTGTTATGATGAAACGGTACCATGCCCCAAGACCCGGTTCTAATTATTAAGGCCGCTTCCTTCGCCCCACTGGAGTCGACCTCTTGTGGAGACGAGCAAACCCATTGACAAGAAGAGCTTCGGTTGAAGACGATTTTTTGGTTTTAGGTTCTGCATGTCGGTAAGGAAACGCCCTCAAGCTTCCATGTGTAATCGTGTAATCATTACGAATATCATTCCTAACGGTTCCGATTGAAAAAAACTCTAGTAGTTAATTATTAAAAATGTACTCCGGAACCCTATGACAATCATTTGATACACTTCTCGGTTTGAAAATCATGAGGCTCCTATAGTGCCCAACTTGAGGCTATTGGTCTTACATTTTGGCACTCGCTCTCGACTATTGGTCTTACTTACTTGAGCGACCTCTTTCAGCAATGCCTTTGGGTCGTTAGAACATGTTAGAACAGTTTGTTGACTTTGCTTCTTCCCTATGAGCATCTGTTCATGGTTAGAAGGCCTAGACACTGCGCCAGAACTTCGAACCCGAAGATGACAATATTACTTGCAAGACCATCCAAAGGGCTCCGAGGCATCGTCAGATGCGGCCTGGAATCGCGCTTCCTCCGCGGTGGCTACCCGCACCAGCCGCTTCTGCTCAGTGAGCGCCGTCTGGAGACTTCTCCCTGCCTGTTCCTCGACTTTCCGCGTGAGATGTTTCCCAAAGCGAAGTCTGAAGCATGTGCGGAAAAATGACACAATAAAAGCTTTCTCAAACCCGGACCCAAGCTCGCGCTGCTTAAGGGCAGCTTTGAGATGTGCAAAGTCGCGTTCCAGCAAGCGCTGCTTCTCAAGCTGTGCGGCGTGCTGGCGTTTTAACTCCTCCACGTTTCGTCGCAGCACCTGGCCAGGAAGGAAGAGGCGACTGTGACAGTTGCAAACCAACTCCACCACCACCACCACCGCCGCCGGCGATGCCCCAGCCGCCGCCGCTACAGGCCGCCAGCACCACCACAACCACGACTCCGACCAACAACCACAGCAGCAACAAAAACAAGAACACCAGGAGTAACACAGATAAAAGTTATTTGCAGGGCAATCCTGGAAACCAAGACACAGTTATGATAACGCTTCCTTTTGTGTCTTGAGCCAAATAATCGGTTGTAACGTCTTGGTGTGAAACTGCTTCATGATGATCTACATAATAGGGCCTGGGGGCTCGTGATTTCTCAACTCCCCCCTTGTAGACAGCGTGAAACAGTTACCTACAGTATCCTAGTTCTACGAGGCACTCGAAAACCTAACTCGTCTAGCAGCTGCAACTCAGACGCTCTCAGCTCGGCTGGTGCTCGGGGCGTAAACGCGACTAGCACAATACGAGATTGAAGGGGCCCTTTCCATGGCACGGTGCAGTGTCTNTCAGCTCGGCTGGTGCTCGGGGCGTAAACGCGACTAGCACAATACGAGATTGAAGGGGCCCTTTCCATGGCACGGTGCAGTGTCTCTTAGACGGTTGGAAGAGTGCAGGTAGCTCATGAGTGAGGCCTGGGCTATTACAATCGTGCTGCGGGCATTGTTGTTCACCAAGAGGATCTTCGACCCATATCTGACCACCCTTTATCCTAGTTAGTGGGTAGACAAAGTTATAGGATCCTGGANCCTGGGCTATTACAATCGTGCTGCGGGCATTGTTGTTCACCAAGAGGATCTTCGACCCATATCTGACCACCCTTTATCCTAGTTAGTGGGTAGACAAAGTTATAGGATCCTGGATCGTTAAACTTGTCAGTGTGCAGATCAAACTGACAACCTTGGTAAATTGCCACAGCAGAAAATGTTAGCTTTTTGGCCTGTTGGCGAACAAACCTTGTGAGGACACGTGTAACCCCCCTGAACTTNTAGAAGTATTGCTCCTTAAACCCGTTATACCACCTCCATGCGCGTACGCGCCAGTCGTGAATCCCTTGCCTTCGGAAGAGACTACTGGACGGGAAGAAGCGTCGGCAGGAAGGAGGTGGAACAGTTGCAGAATGTGGGCTTCCGTCAGTCTGTGTGGCAGGATGCCAGCGACAGACTCTGGATCTAACTCTGCAAGATGGTCTGCAGGAACTTCGTTCTGGGAAGGAGCAGCAGGTACTGGGNGTTGCAGAATGTGGGCTTCCGTCAGTCTGTGTGGCAGGATGCCAGCGACAGACTCTGGATCTAACTCTGCAAGATGGTCTGCAGGAACTTCGTTCTGGGAAGGAGCAGCAGGTACTGGGGTACGTGCAGGTCCTTCAGATAGACAAAGCTGTTCTAAAGTCTCTGGCCACTCTTGGGGACTAATGACTTTCGTGAACCCATTCGCCCTCTGCAGTTTGGTACTGCAGTAGATGGCCTTGACGCGTTCTTCTGCAAGTCGCTCACAAACCGAGGCAACGTTNGCGGGGCCCTCAGATAGACAAAGCTGTTCTAAGGTCTCTGGCCACTCTTGGGGACTAATGACTTTCGTGAACCCATTCGCCCTCTGCAGTTTGGTACTGCAGTAGATGGCCTTGACGCGCTCTTCTGCAAGTCGCTCACAAATCGAGGCAACATTGACACGGTGAACACGGTTCATGTGTCGAAGCTTTGCACTGTATCCGGCCTTTAGGATTGCGAGTGCCGTTTCGTTGTCCTGTTGAAAGAACACCGGAACTTCAGTATCAAGCAGATCCTCTAGGTAAGCCTGTAAATTCTCGGTCTCAGAGAACATCGCCGTAGCTAGGGCGATCATTTCTGCCNAGATCCTCTAGGTAAGCCTGTAAATTCTCGGTCTCAGAGAACATCGCCGTAGCTAGGGCGATCATTTCTGCCTCTGTAGTACTTCTGGCCGTCGACGACTGCTTCTTAGACAACCAGTAGACCGGGAAGTGGGATTCACCAGTGCGCAGCGTTATGATGATGCCCGATGTGCTCTTAGCACTGTGAGGACAAGATGCAAAATCTGCATCGGTAAATACTTCGATTTGACAACCTNAGTAGACCGGGAAGTGGGATTCACCAGTGCGCAGCGTTATGATGATGCCCGATGTGCTCTTAGCACTGTGAGGACAAGATGCAAAATCTGCATCGGTAAATACTTCGATTTGACAACCTCAATCTCTTTGCGAAACAGATCCTTTTAGGGTCGTATGACTGGAATGGTGTAGATAAGAGATACAACGCAGAAGCTGTCTATCATCAAATCTATCCCAACGACTCACCTTAGAGGCTAGTCTCGTGATGATGAAGGAAATNATGATGAAGGAAATATCGGGGCGTGCGAGTCTGCTGAGCCAGAGGGCCCTCATTAGGATTCGGGAGGCTGATCCGTGTAGCTCACCGGTGCTGTTGAGCTCGCTATCGGTTGCCTGGCTCTCAGGGAAAGCAGGCGAAGCTACCTTGCGAAGCTTACTCTTATCAATACCGGTCACTTCAAAGTAAAATTCGATAAGTTGCTGTGTGTATGCAACCATGTCGAATTCACAAGTGGCAACAGAATCGTCACGCGTGAAGCTGTGATGCCGGCCAAGAATCCTGCAGCCATTACTTCCGCTTTGAACAAAGACCTCTGGTTCAAGTTTTACTAGGGCTCGGAGCCTATGCCAGAACTGGGAATGAAGCTCAACAGGACCACTTAGTGTTAA
>BGNK01001830.1:10394-32340 GCA_003297005.1 Symbiodinium sp. clade A Y106
CGTGGGGCCGAGGTAAGGTTGCGTGGGGCGGAGTGGGGTTGAGTAGGGTTGAGTATCATGGAACTGACGCCGAAGCTAGTCTAACTTCTGGGCGCCGCCCCAGCGGGGTCGGCGGATAGAACCCTACGATATATTCCTTATAGCAACCCCTATATAGACCCCCATAAAGGAACCCTATGTTCTAATTATTAAGGCCCCTATAGTAGAACTCGGCGGCCTCTTCCTGTAGGCTCAAGGCATTTAGGGTTTTTTTTGGGTTTAGGGGTTAGGGGTTTAGGGGTTTAGGGGTTTAGGGGTTTAGGGTTTAGGGGTTTATGGGTTTAGGGGTTTAGGCTTGAGGGGTTTAGGGTTTAGGGGTCAGGGGTTTAGGGGTTTAGGGTTTGGGGGTTTAAGTTACCATAGGCAAGGAACCATATTATCTATACCCTGCCCCTTTTTTGGGTATCTACTTTTCTATATAACAAATACTAACCATAGCACTAGGTATCCAAAATCAGGTGTGGGGTGTGAGCCTCTAGGTAAGCCCTAAAGCGGGAGCTTGGGAAACTGGTAGAGGCATCTATTCACAAGTACTCGGTCTGACAATCAGCTCTTGGGGTGCCGCAAATCCGGAGTAAAGGAGGAAGCGCCAAGGATGATAGTAACAATCGTTGCTTCAACGGAAAGTCGGGAAAAACCATGGAGGTTGCGGGGGGGTTAGGGTTTGGGGTTTAGAGGACGATGAGGGGTGCAACAACCGCCCAGAATGGATACACGGCTTCTTTCCGTTGGTGTTTAGGTCTGAGTCCATCATAGTTGGGCAGTTGTTCCACTCCCGCAAGGGCCAAGGCACCTCGCCACTGCAGCCCATATCTGTATCAGGATGGGGTGCAACAGGGCTACGTACTGAGAGGAGCGACATGCACCTCGCGACTATGACATAGCGGACGCAGACACTTCGAACTTCGGACGGCCCTCACGATATCGAGGAGCCTTCCGCTTTAGGGAGGCTTGGTGTGAAGGGGCGCGATACACCGCAGGATTCATCTTGAGCCACAAATATCGCGGTGGGGATGACAACTTCTTTTGCGGATTTGGAGCTCGGCACTTAGGATGACGTATCAGAGTCTAGACTTGGCTGACTTCTGAACCCCTCCTGAAAATTTAAACTTTTAGCCTCCTTATTGTAGTTCGTATAGAAACCCCAAAAGTTAAAGTCCTATATAAGAGCCAACCAGAAGAACGCCAAGAAGGCCCTACATTATCATCCCCAAGAGTCCGCCCAAACACCCCGAAGCAAGCCTCTAAACCCCGAGCCCCAGTTAAACCCGAACCCGACGGTATAGGGTTTAGGGCTTAGGGTTTAGGGCCGCACACGCCCCTGAACCTGATATCCTCCCAACGCTTCTCCTCCAGGCGCTTACCTCCCCTGACCTCCGCTTCTCTCTTGTCGAGTTTGGATAGACGACGCTCTGTGAACAGCCACCAACCCCTCTTGGAGGGCCTTGATCATCAGAGTACATTGCCCGTATAATATCGTACACCCTCGCATACCCATATATTTGTAGCTCATCCCAAGAGCAAACTCCTACTTCTAAGTAAGGCCCCATCTTCAGGGGTAGTTTTCATTGCGGTACGTACATTTTGGCTGTATTCAGGGCCCTAAGGAATAATACGGTTGATGATGTAAATCCTGCATTACCTTCATGACCATAGACTATGGGAATTATGGTATATTCCTTATCATGGGTAATGCTGGATTTGTATCATCAGCCGTAGTAGAGTCTTAGTAAAGGGCTCTTCGGCCCCAAAGCCCTACGTCCTTGACTCGACTCGTGTTAGGAATGCATTTATGTAGCTTGCAGCTTAGCGTTCTTTCGGCTCAGAGTGAGGGGTTTAGGTTGTTTAGGCTTTTGATCCGGTTGGCCCAAGCACTGGTTGGGTTGCTTACTTTGTAGCAGAAGTTAAACTTAGAGCCTCTCTACAACATATTGCCAATTCAAAACACAGGGGATACAAGCAGAACGCCCTAACGCTCCAGACGAAAGCCATAAGCCCTAAACCCTAAACCCTAAACCCACCCTGCCCCAACCCGAACTCATGACCTCGAACCTTAGACCCAAACACCAAAACCACCAGGCCACCCCAAAAACGTGCCGGGTAGTTAGAGCAAACCCTAAGCTGAAAGCCCCCCCAAAACCCTAAAACCTTAATCCTAAACCCTAAACCCTAAATGCTAAACCTTAAATCCGAGACTTTAAACCCTAAACCCTAAAGCCCGCGTGCGGGAATGTGCTTTGGGTAAGGTCACCGACCTTCCCTTTTCTTTCCAACCCAGTGATGACATGGCCTCTTGACACAAGTGACAAGTGACTTGGGGTTTAGGGTTTAGGGGTTTGGGGTTTGAGGGTTTGGGGTTGAGGGTTTGGGGTTTGGGGTTTGAGGGTTTAGGGTTTGGGGTTTGAGGGTTTAGCGTTTGGGGTTTGAGGGTTTACTGGCTTAAGGGCTTCAGGGTTTACGGGTTTTGGCTGCCTCTTGGCACCTGGGACTTGGGGTTTGCTGCGTTCCTGTTAAAGGATTTAATTTAAGGTGCCATAACAGTATCATGTAGATCCTTATTAGTCCTTATTATGGTAGCTTAAATAAGGGACTCAACAAGAACCCTGTTTGGGGTTTGAGGGTGTACGGGATTAAGGGCTTCGGGGTTTAAGGGTTCAGGCTTTGGGAACTTGGGCTACAGATCTCTGGACTAAGGGTTTCTAGGGTTGGGATAAGTTTCGATTGAGGTTCCGAGAAGGAGCCCAATATAGGCCTTTCATTCAGAGCGAAGGGTTAGCAAGATGGGCTATTGTGATTGTCAAAGGGTTTAATTATAGCGGATAATCAATCTTGTATGGGCATCAGAGTTTTCCGGGTTTTTAAAGTGTTTTATTCGGGGTCGGAAACATGTTCAATGGTATTCCTTTATTGTCATTAAAGTAAAACTATGTTAATGTAGTATGATTATGCTGCTCCCCCCAAAAACCCATGTTGAGGGCTGTAGAGTTCCAGGGTGTTTCAGGCTCTGCCGATCCCCGGACTTGTTGGAGCTTGTGCATCGACTGTTTTGGATTAAAACAGAGACCTTTAGCAGAAATCTCAACAAAAATAAGTTCGAGTCTTTTTATCTTAGAACCCTTTCGTTGGCAGACTCCTACATCTAGTACGCTAGATCCCTGAACGCCGTCCCCGTACAAGTTGTAGTATTCATGATCTAAACCCCAGAAACCCTACATCTAGAATCCTTCTTATGAGGGTTTAGTTTCGCGAGCAACCGCGTCTCGGGGCGAGCCCAACGACTGGAGTTTGGTCCTGACCGGCAAGGTGCTTCGGTTCGGCGACACTTTTCGGTTGGAGACACGCTTAAGCCCTCTTCTTTCACAATCTGCTCGGCGACACGCCGTCCGGCGGCCGTCCTCCGCTGCGCAGCCTTGAAGGGAACCCTGCTGGAAGGCAGTGTGACTTCTTTCGGCCTTTTCTACCTTTCCGCATCCTGACCCAAAACCCGAAAGCCAGAGATCATGAGCCGTCTCGCTTTCGGGGTGGTATAGACATAGTATATACTTAGCCGTACGATGGTTTCCTAGATACGCCATTTTAGAGCCGTACAGACTACATGAGTACTTAGACCCGCTGGGTATTGGCGATGCCAAGTCATTTCTATAAGGCGAAGTTCGCGATTCTGATTGGGTGGAGATTTCAGGAACGGCGCTTGTTCCTACCTACAGTTAGACAGCAGATGAATTGTGCAAAAAGAGAATAACTCCAAGCGCGTTCATGTTCGCAATTACCGTACGAAGTTCTAAGTAACGAGCCCTGTAGCCTGACCCCCAAAACCCTGAACCTACGAAGTTCTAGGTAAGGTAGAACCAGGACTACGCTTTCAAATGTGTTAAGTGACCCTGAGCACCCCCTAACCCACCAAGTCGAGACGCCACATAACATATCTACAGAGGAGTGAATCCTTGGTAGTAGCATCCCTCTGTAGTCCTTGACTTTGCAAGCTGTTCCCACCAGAACCATCTTCTTCTAGCTACTGATTAGCTCCCTCAAACCGTGAACCCTAAACCGCCATGATCCCTGACTTAGGGACCCAAAGCGGGCATAAGCATAAGCATTTTAGAGGGAATGTCCCTGCCTTTTTGGGCTTCATTATAAGGGGTTTATATGGGATATCCCTATCCTTTTTTGCTTATGTGCTTTTTCGGGGCCCTACTCACCCTAAGCCCCAAAAGTGAGCAGCCCAGCCCGAGTCCCTAAGCCAATGCCCAGGATTTGCCAAAGAATTCCGTGTCGTTGCACTTTTTTGGTGCCTGGCGCCTTGGCATGATATTACCTGCATCAAGAAACCCCTAAAATGGGAGGCTGCATACTTGCGTTCACAGAACCCTGAACTGCACCCTAAACTGAAAAAACCCACTCTAATGCCCTATGCAAACGTTGCATCCTCCTTGGTGTCCTAAACAGGGTTTAGACGTTAGGGTTTAGGTTTCAGGATCGGGATAAGCAATAATCTGCCACGTTTCTCCTTATAAGTGTAGTCGTATATACCCAAACCCTTACGTATTCAGGCACCGATATTTGGGTTTATATAGGATTTGCAGGGATTAAAGTGCAAGGCTCTTGGTTACTTGGTTTAGCGTGTGCCTTGCCTTTCTGAGGTGATGCTGTCTTTATGTCTCTTTGATAGGGCTATCCGAAGACCTTTACCATCTATTTGGAGGTTCATGGGTAGTTATAAGTCGGGGTTATAAGTAGGGTAACTATACTTTATAACCCATATAAGGGGGCCTATAACTGTACTTATAGCTACCCATGAACCTCCAAGATATATGGGGAATGGGATAGAGCCTCAACCCTGAATTCCCGGCACTCCTGCCATAGGAACCTTGAGGAAACCTGCAGCGAATCCCATGAAAGCAAGGCAGATCTTCGATGTGCAGATCCCCTCCAGGCTCCAGTGTGTAATATAGGGGCCTTGATAGCTTTAATACCATTATTATAGTGAGGAACCCCCAAGATAGTATAGGTAATTATTGAGGCACCTATTGTAGGGTACATGCAAGTCCGAAACTAGGAAGAAGCTCTACCTTGACATGCCTGTTTGTAGGGCCTCATGCAATTTCTGCTTTACGGGCTTGTAATATGACGAGGCCCTGCCACAAGTGTAGTTTGTGGTAAGTTGAAATATGGGTAGTTTTCCACTTCCGAGAACCGAAGAAAACCCCCAAACTCTAAACCTTAAAACTTTAAACCCCAACGCTAGACCCGAAATCCTATCCCCAAGAGCCCTCCTCAGGAAAGAGAACCTCGCCAGCGTGAATCCGGCAGAAGAAGCATTTGCTGCTGCCTGATCGTGCCCAGGTACTCCACTTGCCCTAACGGGCTTAGGGTTTAAGCTTGAGCGTTTTAAGGTTCAGGGATTAGGGCAGAGTTTAGGGCTTGGGGTTTAGAGCGTAGCCTGTTTAAGAGCCCTAATAACAGGGTCCAATTGCTGACATGGGAGTTTCTTAAACTACAGGTGATTACAGCCGTCACGACTATGGTTTCTTCTTTATCATACTGGTAACACAATGTACCACAAGACTCTCTTCTCGCTAGCAAAGTGCCTGTGTGAAGTGTGAGTTTCTGAAATCTGAAGCCTCGAGTACCTGATTTACAGGCTCTTGTTCTCATTAAGTTCCTACTATTTGGTGCTTTGATGTGTCAGGGCGCCTCGTTTTCTGAAACTGCCAAACTGTGCCGTTTGTGCTAGGGCTCTGTGTAAGAGCTTACATTACATAGGGCGTTTGGTCAGTGTATGTCAGTGTATACAGGGCTGACTGGTAACATCGGTAATATAGAACCCTAAATAGTCACCTATATTATTCCTTAGGGTTCCTTGTAATAGTTGTACTATAAAGGAACCCAAAAGCCTATTCTAATTATTCAGGCCCCTACATTACATTATGTCACTTCGGGGGAACAGTCGATCTGAAGCCCATACTTCCTAGAAGCCCTAAGCCTTTTGCCCATAATACGGTTGATGATATAAGGGTTTAGGTTTTTGGGGTTTAGAGGTTTATTGTTTAGGGTTTTAGGGTTTAGGGTTTAGGGTTTAGGTTGTTGATGATATAAATCCTGCATTACTATTACCTGAATGACCCTAGACTATGGGAATTATGGTATTTACCTTAATCAACCGTATGGGGATCCATGGCATGCTCCTTGCTTCGGAAGAAGGGCTTGTTCATTAGGGTTACAACTACTGCCTCAACCATATCGGCATACACCACAAACGCATGACAGAACCCGGGAATACTTCCCCAAATCATAATAGCAATTCCTAATATAGAAACCCTACACTCCACTATATAGGTACCTTGGACCCTTTGGAATATGCCCTAAACCCTAAACCCTTGCAGCTTAAGACACAAGAATCCGGAGCCCCTCTGGGAGATTCTTCAGTCGTCTCGGGAGCCTACTACTACTACTACTACCACTACCACTACCACTACCACTACCACTACCACTACCAACACCAGCAGCAAATATATGAAGAATCAAAACAATACGAGTGTTCTTAATAAACGTGCTTTTGAGACGACTGCTGTCCAAGCCATGAGTTCCATAAATGGCCACCCCAAAGGGTCCAAGTATCATTATAGTAGGCATTTGGGCACCCAAAGTACATACTACACTATTACTTGGACCCTTTGGCCACAGCATTTTTCAATTTCCGCCCAGGGCCGCAAGGATCTCCGTGTTTAGGGAAAAAGGGTTTGGGGTTTAGGGTTTGCCTGGGCCTCAAATAGCCTACCCTTTTAGGGCTCCTTTTTTTTGACTTCCTCACATAAGTCCTTAGAAAGGTAGGTTTTACAGGGTCCAAAGTTTAGTGCTCAGGTTTTGGGTTTAGAGCTTGGGGGTTCCTTTAAGGGTAATTTAGGGTTTAGGCCTAAGGGTTCCTTTAAGGGTTTAGGGGTTTGGGGTTTGTTGGGTTCAGGTCTTATAGGGTTTATAGGGATTCAGGGTTAGGGATTACAGGGTTTAGGGTTTAGGGGTTATAGGGTTTAGGGTTTGGGGGTTCGAGTTTAGAGTTCAGGGTTTAGGGCTTGGGGTTTAGGGTTTAGGTTCGTGCAACTGTTTGGGGTGTGTGGTATGAAGTTTAGAGGGCAGGGTTTTTGGTTTACTCCCTGATTTAGGGATTCGGGTTTACGGGTTTGACCCTGTTCAAAGAGTTGCCGAGGCTGTAAGAATCAAGCCACTTCCAAAGCCAGCCAAGAGAGCACTCATCCGCAGATTTCTAACACGAGTTATAAGTGCTGTTAAAACGTACCCTACTAAGGGCCCACTTTTAACCCCCACATATAATTACCCATGAACCTCCAAGTACGGCTCTGAGGTTCAGGGTTTAAACTTTCGGATTCCTGCTTTGACGTTGATTACACAAAACGTAAACCAAGCGACAATGACAGTCACAGCAGAAGTATAACGTCAATGGTTTACAACTCCGGGTACAATAATCATAGTATCGTGTTTTCGACGAAGAGGGGTGGAGCAAGAGCAAGCATACTAACACGAACAAGAGCCGCAGCACGACGGCACCACAACGACCACTACTAGCAAGTAGCTATAGTATAGTAACGAGACTACTACTACTACTACTACTACTACTACTACTACTACTACTACTACCACTGCCCCTGCCCCTGCCCCGAGCCCCTGGCCCTGCCCCCTGTCTTCTGCTCCTCCTCCTCCTGCTAGCGCTTGTGCTACTGCTGCTGCTGCTGCTGCTGCTGCTGCACTGCTTCTGCTACTACTCCGGGCGCCGCTGCCGCCGCCGCCGCTGCTGCTGCTCCTGCCACCCCCACTGCCACTGCCACTGCTGCTGTTGCTGCTGCTACCTCTATTACTACGACGACGACGGCATCTTAGGGTTTAGGGTTTACAAATTGGGATTTAGTTGGTAGGGTTTTGGCTCAGGTGCTAAAGCGTAAAGTTTAGAGTCTAGAACTTTGGGTGTCGTAACTCGTGTTTCGTAGCTTCAGCCCATCATTTCTCGGAGATTCACGGCGTTGGTGGCGACAGAGGCCGAGAGTGCGAAGGACCCACGTGACAAAGTGCCAGTCACGCTTTAGCCAAGGCGCGCAGCTGAACCCAACTGGATGAGACGGCTTTAGCTAAGATTGTTTACGCTTTATATGATTCAGGGTTATTACTTGTTCAGAGTGGTTGGCCGAGCCCTTTCAGAGTCAGGGTTTCGCATGATTCGGCCTCCCAAGCTCGGTTGTATGGTCCTGAAAATATCGCCAGCGAATATCGGGGAACGAGTTTGGAGGAATCCTCGCGCTCGCACAAGGAGACTGCTTGCTGTCGTCCGTCTGTTCTTTTGCCCCTTACAGCACATTGGGGCGGGGGCAATGATTTTTGGGCGGAGCCTTCGAAACGGTCGCCGTCATTTCCATTGTTCCGGTCCTGGTCATGGTCGCAGTCACGGGATGTGAAGTCCTGTTGGAGATGGAAAAATACCCTACCATGCCTTATCCGTGGAATATGGGAGGTTATGTGTGTACTCCTTACGGGCTCGCTTAGAAGCGCTTTGAGCTAAGCAAGGTATTTGGAGGTTCATGGGTAGTTATAAGAAGGCTTATAAGTCCCCTGATATGAGTTATAAGTATAGTTACCCTGCTTAAAACCCCCACGTAGAACTACCCATGAACCTCCAAGTACGGCTCATACTATAGGGGCCTTAATAATTACCTCTATTTTTTTTGGGCGGGGGTTCCTTATTATAATTATAGTATAATGGCCCCAAAGCCCTATTCTAATTATTAAGGCCCCTGTAATATAGGTTTTTGGAGGTTTCAGAATCCAAATTGCACGATGGCAGCTGTGGCAGAATTACCCACAAAGTGTCCTAAGTACCTATATGGGGGTTTCCGAAATTAGGGGGTGCCTTATTTTGGTATCTTTCTAATAAGGATGCTATTATTTAGGGTACTACAATCGGGTCTCCTATTTTCGGAAACTCCCATAAATTATGAGTCGGGAAGGTATACCCTATAACAGTACCCAGGACCCTTTGGGAAATCCTAAGTAGGCCTAAACCCGTACACCCTAAACTACACTTCAAACCAATTGTTTTGACCATTTGGGATTGTGTTTTACGTTTTCTGCAGGGTTGTTTGCCCATCAACTCGCCGGAACCAGTCGCTGCTCGCGGCAAAGACAATCCTACTCTTATATATAGCAGTGCGGTTAATAACTATTGTAGTGGTAACAGTGATAGTATTAGGAATTTCGATATAGTACTGTTAATCATAGTAGTTGTAATATCAACAGTAGCAAGAATAGTAACAGTTGGGTCTGGGGGCGTATGGGGCACCAGAGGGGTCTCGCGAGCAGGCGAGAGTGATTCCAGTTGGGAGTGCGGCTGCTTTTCTTTGTGGCACTGAGTTACCGATGGCCGCTGAGCGTAAAACTCCCACACCCCAAAACTACCCTAAACCCCCGAACCCCAAAACGAGTTATGTATGCCCCTTCAGCGTCGTCGGCGCATGGCAGAATCTCTCGATAGGCGAATCCCAGAAGGGCCGTCCAGGGTTTAGGCTTAAAGTTTAGGTTTGGGGTTTAGGGTTTAGGTGGTTTGGGTTTGGGTTTCTCACTAAGAAATGGCGACTAGTATAGAGTTGGGAGTGTTGGATGTGAGTGTAGACCCCTGATTAGTAGCCCCTCTCTTTTCAAGGCTTTAATCTTGGGATCCTTCTCACAATACGGATAAAAGGGCAGCAGGTTTTGGGAATCAGATATCTACATGAGGGTTGAGCATGCTCAAAGTGCTTCAGACCGCAGCGGAAGCCTGGATAATTACTAACATTGCTATTCAGTAGGTTCCGTTGATAAATATAGAAGACAGATGAACAGCGATTTTAGTATACACCAAAAGCCTGTGAATCATTGCTGGTAGTGCTTGTATTATTCCATAGGGTTCCCCCATCGTATACTCATATGCATATACTATGGTATAGCCCAAAGCCCAAGCAGGCTTTCAACGAAATCGTGCGGCAGAGTTTGGGAAGGGTTCAGAATCTTCAAACTTGTACTCAATGTACTCGTAGGGTCTAGTTGGTAAGATTATGGTGGCAGAGTCAAAGCTCCCTAAACCCTAAACCCTGAGTAGCTTCAGGTCAAAGCCATAAACTGCAAGGGGCTTTGGGTCGAGCCTCAGGACGAAATGTTTCGCTGTTCAACTTTTTTGGCCCTTCTGGATGGTGTTTCTGCCACCTGACGACCTCCTCCGAAGGAGGAGGTTTAACATGGAAAGCCCCGAAGCGCACCTAAACCTTAATCCCTAAACCCCTAAACCCTATACCCCTAAACCCTACACCCTGAACCCGAAACCGTCAACCCTAAAGCCGTAAGCTGAACCTCAAACTGAAGCCTTAAACCCTAAACGTGTAAACCCCCACACCTTACTTGGAGGTTCATGGGTGGTTATACGGTTATAAGTGGAGTTATAAGTCCCCTAATATGAGTTACAAGTATAGTTACCCTACTTACAACCCGACTTAATTATAACTACCCATGAACCTCCAAGTAGGGGGCTTAAATAGTTACCAATACTATTTTTTTTTGGGGGGGGGGGTCCTTATTATAGCTATAGTATAATGGGCCCCCAAACCCTTTCTAATTATGAAAGCCCCTATAGAAACCCCGAACCCCAAGGTCAGGATACAAGTTTTGTACCCACCCTGTCGTAGTAGAACCCTTACATGTAGAACCCCTTCTTACCCCTGAAGTAACCCTAAACCCGGGAAGCTCACCAATATTTTGTACAACCCTTCGAAAAATGCCGAAGCTGTCAGATAAACTTAGGACACCGATGGTCCCTGCTTTAGGTTTAGGGCCTAGGTTTTCAAGTTCCCGTCCAAAACCCTAAACTACTTTAAGAGCCAAGGGCACCCCACTTTACTACTCTTCGCTCGTGGCTTCTAGGGTTACGATTTCTTGCCAAGGGATCTCTCAAACATACGTTAATCTGTTTACTTTCTAAGTTGATGGGAGCCTACTATTGAGGGTTCACTGGTTTAGGTCTACGGCTTCGGTTTCTTAACATGCGTCCTGGAAAGCTGTTTTGAGGCGTATGCAGTTTAGCTTTCAGGGGGTTCAGGGTTAAGTGTAGGACTTCTTGTCTCCGGCTTCCGACATTTCCTGCAGCCCGTTTAGGTTTACTCCCACGGCGCCTCAGTCCAAACCAGAATAGAACCCGAAACTCCACCAGAAAGCCAGGAAGCCCACAAGCCCGAACCCGAAGCCCTAAAGCCCTTATACGCTGCAGTCTTAAAATCAGGGGTCCTTAGAAATAGTTCTTAATTTTTGGTTCCTTACAATCCTTAAGAAACAGCTAAAACTAAATGTTGCTAGGTATAGTAAGCCCTTTTACCCCTAGCCCTAAACCTCAACAGAACGCTAGGGCTTTTCGTTGACTCAATCAAGCAGAGCCGGCCGGCAAAATACCCACAGGATGTGCGATGCCCCTTCGCCAACCGGTGACAAGCAGTCTCCGTGCCTTCACAACCCAGAGACTCCAAACACGCTTAGTTAAAGAGTTTTTGGCTTGAAATCATACGAAAGATCACTCCTCACTGCAAGTTCCATTCCTTAATTGGTGATCAAGGGGATGTAATTCCCGACAGTACAAAACCACCTAGATTTCCTTCGAAAAGCACAGATCTACGACACCCTATTCTTGTAAATCCGTATAAATCGCCCTAAACCCCAAACCCTAAACCCCAAAACCCTAAAACCCGAAGCCCCAAGGAAACCCCAAACCTAAACCCCAAAACCCTAAAACCCGAAGCCCCAAGGAAACCCCAAACCTAAACCCCAAAACCCTAAAACCCGAAGCCCCAAGGCCTCAAAACCAAAAAACTAAACCCCCCAAAAGCGTGTCCTCAAGGAGGTTTGCTTAGTAGTAGAGCAGGTAACCTTTAACCTTTTTGGGGTACTATAATCCCTATATGATCCCAAAGGTTAACCTTTAGTTCCCCTAAGATACTGGACAAGTAGGTTTGGGGTCTGAGGGAAGCCCTTCGCCCCTAGGAGGGGGCAATCGGGTTCTCGAGAGGCAGAGACAAAGTTGGAGTTCATCAAGTCCTCGCCCTTCCTGGGAAAAAAGGCTCCTTTTGTATTCTTGCATAGTGTTGCTACTACATAGTGTTATATAGTGTTGATGTTTGTGTGTAGTTAGTAGTATATTAAACAACTGTTATCATTCACATTTTCTCTTTCTTGTTACTACGAGTACTTATCATTCATTGCTGCTGCAGTTTTGCGTAGCTTCGTCAACAGTGCGAATTAGAACTATTGGTACATCATCCGATATGCTACATGAAATCAAACAACATGGCACTGCATCACACGTAAATGTATCGGTTGTTTGTTCCATTCAATGATGTATTCATGAAGTCTCGGCACGTTTTAGGCTGGATACATGCTGTCTTGTCGTTTCCAGCTCTGAAAGAGTTTCTTTCTGGATTGCATGAATGATCTTCATGTTTGGGGTTTAGGCTTGGGGGTTAGGGTCTCTGGAGAGGGTGCCTTTTTACGCGCTTTGTCAGGTGTTCTATGAGTTTCGTTTGGTCAGGGGTTTACTGAAAAAGTGGCACTGACTTTGACAGAGCAAAATAGTATGCGGGCCTTAATCAGTAGAATCGGGTTTTGGGGTATATAATACGAAAATCATAATAAGGAACCCCCCCCAAAAAATAGTATTGGTAATTGTTTAGGCCCTACATTAGCCAAGCCACGCACATGCCAAGCCGGAAGCGCTGCAAGCAAACACATCATTGACCCTGAACCGGGGCATTAGGGGTTACGCTTAAGGCTGTGAGGTATTGAGGCATACGGTCCCGGGTTGTTTAGGCTAAAGGAACACTCTGCACTCCAAACCCTACCTTAACCTACCAAAACCTAGGTTTTTGTAGGGTCCCTATAAATCCCATATTAAGATTTATAATAAGAACCTAAAAAAAGTATGGGTTGGTAGGTTAAGGTAGGCCCTAATACCTTAAAGGCTTAAACCCTGAATCTGCAGCGAGAGCTGCACAGTAACGTGTTTGGGCTCTCAAGTGTTCACCAAAGGAAGATGCCGAGCCTGCGAGTCGTTAAGAGCACCGAGCTCTGTTTTGCACGCACGCACAAGTGCGATCCGTGGCTCTGGCCGGCCGTCTAAGAACCTACCAGCAAAAGGGGCCCCTTGGTCAAGCCTGAATGTTACAGCACACGAGCGAGCAACTGAAGATCAAACTGACATGCTGCATCACCCCCCAAAAAGGTCAGTTGCTCAATCCCGTGACCAAGGGCCTCATCTATGGTTGAGACTGCACTTCGGCCGGCTCGCTTGTTCTTCTTAGCAGATACGAAGTTCGGATCATCAAAGCGGATACACCAACGACCCGTGCGGAGGAACTTTAAAAGTCCTACGCGGCAGTCAGCTCTCTTCTTCGTCAATGCATCGCCAAGGTCGAAGTCGGAAGCCACCCAACGAAGTTCTCCACAGGTTCGTCCAAGATTGTCGCGCAGCTGAAAGGCTTGAAGAGCTGCTCGCATGTTGGAGAGCCCAAGTAGTGGGCTTTCATTCAGCTCCACTGCGTCATAGCCTCCCTTGCTGTCCGTGCACAAGATTCCCTTGACGCGAAGCGCAATGCGCTCAGCGTTTTCAACCCATTCATCTCGAAGTAGCTTTTGGGTGTCGTGGCCTGCAGCACCATGTAGGGCAGCCCACAGTAGCCTCGTCCTGAAGTTCTGGTCCTCGGACTCCAGCATCGCCTGGACTTCTGCGTCATTGCTGCCAATGGCCTTCCGCTTGAGCTTCCATGTCCGCCAAGTGATGAGACTCATCGGACAAACACGCCCATCTTGGCAGTCAGGTCCGGCTAGAAGGGTGACAAGTCCCCCAGTTGAGTCTCCCTTGGGCCTGTTGGCATGAGCCTGATCGCCCATGGTGATCACAACCAAGTCTGACCAATGCTTGGCCGAGGGAAATTTCTGAAACGTCAGGCTGAAGGGCTCTCGCCTAACTTCCATGATGACTTCTTGGATCTCCCGCGCAGTAGCCATGTCGCCTTTCGTCACGAGGTCCGTGAGGAGCAGGTTGCAGCGAGCACATATATGTGGCTGGGATTGAATTGCCAACCACTGTAATGCTCCCAGGCTTGTGCGACAGGCCTCCACATCCTTCTTGCTCAGGAGCTCCTCGGTCCTCAGCTTCTCCGGCTCGATGTCCAAGTCGGGGAGGCCCTCCGCGTAGTAGTCCTGGTTCACCACGATCTTCATGTAGCCATTGTTGTCACGGGCTGTGGTTACATCCGTTCCAGCGTGTCGGTAGTTGTGGGACTTCGTCATGCCCCACTTGTAGGCCTTGTTGATCGCCTCCTTGATGGCTTGCCACGCAGTCGAGCCATCACCAACACGATGAAAGTCATCTACATGACCTCCCATGGCTCCACGAAGTAGAGGATGATTGCCGTCCTGCACAGTCTTGGACAAGAAGATCCATAGACACCTCTCGCCGGGCACAGGTTGTCCGCCCAAGGCTGTCAAAGTCTTGTGTAGATCCAGCCATAGGCCCCTCGGGGCTGTTGTGGATCCGTAGATGTTCCGGAGGATCCGCATGATGGCCTCTTCACCAACACCGAGTGCCTCTCGTAACTCTTTCAAGCCACTGGTCCAAATCTCTTGATCAGCCTCCGTCGCTTGTGTTTGCAGGAAGGCGGTGGCCAAGTCCAGACCCTCCAGCTCCCACTGGTGATGTGCTGCTAGCGAGTACAGTAGGTTTCTGCCCACGGTAGACTGGACTGGACTCGCCGTCTTGAAGGTGGGATCCAGGAGGTTCGGGTGCTCAAAACCCAAAAGAACAATCCGCGCCTTGGCTTTCTTGGTGCCATCTCGGTTGTACACGGTCTTCTCGTTGGTCATACGGTCCTGCTGGGCTTCCTGTAACTCCTCGGTGGGGGTAAGCTTCCATATCAGAACCCAACGGGCTCGGACGATCCGCTTGCTTTCATACGCCTTTTTCACTTCATCGGCATCCAAGCATCGGCGTACCGCTTCATTCTTGATGAAGGAGTCACTTCCTTCATCTTGGCGCGTTCAAACAGAACCCGTTCATGTACAGGTAACCGTGCTATAGAGACTTCAGCATCCTTCATCTTCTTGACCAAATAGGCAACCGGATGGTGCTCGAATGCCTTTCGCTGTCGATTCGAAGTAAAGGGCTCTAGGTCGATCGCCAACTGCAGGAACTCGTTGCACTCCTGAAACGCTGAGAAAATGTCCATCTGATCTGACTCCATCTCCGTCGTGCTGTACAGATCATCGACCCAGTCCTTGAGCTTCTGTCGCTTGTGACCTGGTATGTCGTAGTCATTGACGTCACCTCCTTGATCCGACTCATCAAAAAGGACCCTCCCCACTGTTGTCCTAGGGACATTGGCTTCTGGGGCCAGTGAAGGATTTCGATGTTGTAGGAGACGATTGTGAGGAAGCCTGTGGAGGATTCGATGTTGTAGGAGACGATTGTGATGAAGCCTGTGGAGGATTCGATGTTGTAGGAGACGATTGTGATGAAGCCTGTGGAGGATCCAAGGTTTCCCTCATGATCCGCCTCGGTGGCCACATACTTTTGGCCTTGGCTTGCGCTGGCTTGAGTGTTGACTTCTTCACCAGCCGACGTGTAGGCATCACCATCGTGGTCGGATCTGGTCGTGCAGGTAGATCCGGCTCCTCCACTTCATCTTCTCGAGGTACTTGATCTGTCAGGTCCTGAAACTCGCGTCGAGGTAGCAGATCAGCCAGAGATCTCCACTCCTCCGGGTGTTCCTCGCCGGAGGTCTCATAGACGAATTGCTCCGTAGTGGTCACTGGCCGTACAGAGTGGCTCGAGCATCTGAAGAGTTGAGTACCGATCAAGACCCAAACGATATGCCTCCTTTCATCGTCAGCATCTTGATGTGGAAGGACTTCGTTGAAGACCACACGTCCTGGACCAATCCAGTGAGGTCTGCCTGACTTCTTTAAACCGCCTCTTGGTCCAGCGAACTGCTCCTTGGGCCACACTCGACGCCATATCTTCACCAGGTCCATGGGTCTGTAAGTCCTCAAGGGTTGTCGCACGGTTGTGTTGTTGAGACGAGTCAGTACCCGGCGGGCTCGTGTCTTCGTGGCAATAGCCTCGGCATTCTCCCGGGCTGTCACCAGCTTGGTGAACTCGTCTTTGTACTGAGACAGTGAAAAGGTTCTCACATCCTCATCGTTCAAGGAGTACTCACGGCCGTAGGCCCACTGGAAGGACGAGTAGCCGGCGGTGTACTCTGTGGAGTTGAGTGCCGATGTCGCCAAGTACAGCGTGATGAAGGGATCTTGGTCACGCTCCTCCAAGTGAATGGCCGACGCTGTCATCTTGAGATCCTGAACTCCTGCCTCAAGAGCACCGTGGGCCCAAGCTTCTTTCTCCGCCACGAAGGAGACCTGGATGTTGAGATTGTGACCAAAGTCGTGGACCGTGTCTGCCGCGAAGGTCTTGGCTGCGTCCATGATCAGAACATTGGGTTTTGGAAAGGTTCCCAGCCATCTCTCCGAGAAGGCCTTCAAGATGTCGTCAGCAGTCTCGGTCCTCATCTCAAGGAAGCCATACTTGTAGAGGGGCTGCACAATTCTCAGCTTCGTGGCCAGATCCATGAAAAGAACAAACTTGATCTTTTGCTTGCTGCCCGGTGGTATCCATTCGCCTACATCAGCGCCCACAGCTTCCCAGGCCTTGTAGAGGGAGTGCGTCGCCGCTGGGGGTATTTGCCCCGAGCTAGTTCCACCTGGTCGTAGACTTTGGCACGTTGGGCACGAGTAATCCAATGCCAGCTTGACCTTCCATTCCGGGTGTCCGGCATCTTTGATAATCTTGGCCAAGTTCCGATTCGTAGGATGACCGGCGGCCTTGTGAAACTTCGCAATCTTGGCTTCCCATTGCTCGATGTCGGCCTTGGAGGGCTCAACGACGTCCTCCTTGTCCACCGTAGATGTTGTAGCCGCCGCCAATGTAGAGGTAATCCTTGGAGTCGTTGATGCATCCAGA
The DNA here is from genome assembly GCA_003297005.1 of Symbiodinium sp. clade A Y106. Classification (NCBI taxonomy): domain Eukaryota; class Dinophyceae; order Suessiales; family Symbiodiniaceae; genus Symbiodinium; species Symbiodinium sp. clade A. The sequence goes on from BGNK01001830.1 coordinate 27,523, forward strand.
ACAAATCCAAGAGCGCGTAGTTGTCGAAGCGTCGTGTCCTCCATGTAGGGACGTGATCTTGTAGAGTAGGCACTCAATGTTATCCTCAGCCCGCGCCAAGCCTGAGTCGCGTGGCGTTGCTCCGGGCTGAAGAAAACGAACTGCCCACGAGTGGGCACCACATAGCCCTTGGCCATGGAACCATCTTGAAGTCGACGTCGGACACGGAGCATTCCCGGGTTTGGTGGATCGCCCTCAAGCCACAGTCCACCGTCCTGGTAGTCGCCAATGCCATNCACCACATAGCCCTTGGCCATGGAACCATCTTGAAGTCGACGTCGGACACGGAGCATTCCCGGGTTTGGTGGATCGCCCTCAAGCCACAGTCCACCGTCCTGGTAGTCGCCAATGCCATGTATCAGATTGAGGGTGTCCTTCAGATTGTGGTGGTCCCGGTGTGGCACAGCAGCACTGTTGAACCCAACCAGTACGCTCGTCCACACATGTTGTGGTACATGACGTCTCAAGTAGTAGTTGAGGTACCGCGTCACCTCGGGGAACTTCAAGGTCGCCTTGCATATGCCATGGAAGGACCCATGAGAGTAACCGCCCAGAGTGAGGCGTGACGTGGATGAAGTCGAGGACTGCCATCGAAGACCTGAGGAAGAGCGAGCTTGTAGTGCAGCACGAAGTTCCAGCAGGATTGATTGTAGGGTGGTCGAGTCGAAGTTGCCATGGGCGCGTGCTTCCCGGGCCATGGACTCTACCATGATGGTCGTCGCTGCAGAGGCGGTCAGGTCTTCTTCATCACACCACGCTGCCTCAAGAGGTTCCTCCTCCAGTAGACCGGCATCCGCTTCATCCTCGCCAGTCCTTGGAAACTCCTCAATGAGGGCTGCCTGGTCCTCCCGTTGCCGAAGTAGTTGTAGATGACGTGGAGGGACAAGTTGATCACGCCAATGTCGAGTTATGGACTGTACCAATTTCGAGGGGTAGAAGGTGGAGGTGTCGTCTTCAGCGCCTTGATGGTGATGTCCATGTTGTCCTCGGCATACTTTGGCCCGAAATACCTTGTGGAAGCGCTCGTCCGTTGTCTTGATCATCCACGCCTTCTTCACAAACTTGCGACTTTCAGTGTCCTTCATGTCATAGACACATCCATCCACTCGACATGGTAGCCATGGAGTCCCATGTTCATGTAGAAACTCCTCGAGGTCCACCATAGGTTGTTGTCGCCAGCCAGTTCCTGGATGAGGCCATTCGAAGTACACGTCCACTTCCTCGTCCTCTCGCGTGGCCTCCTTGATGAACTGGTTGGCGTACCACAGCAGACGTCTCTCCTTGCGTCGGGCAGTGTCCAGCCGTTCCTTCTTGTCCTCAGTATTATAGTTCACGCTGGACCAGTGATCCCACTTGGTGTAGGGCAAGGAGAACCAAAGTCTTCTAGGCCACTTGCGCCGTCGAAGCTGTCGAAGCTCCTCCCATGTCTCAGCCTTGTAGAGGTCGTAGCCGCTCGTCCGGTTGATCCTGCGGGGTTGTAGGCCGTGTTCCTCCGTATGTGGGGCACATGTGATCTCCCACAGGCCATCGCGACCTTCAAGATGAAGTCCAAGTAGAAGAGAAGTGGTCGCCGTCGTCATCATCGCGGCCATTGCCATGAGCTTCTTCCCAATGTAGAGCGGCACACCCTTGCTGTCGACCCCACTGGGTCGCATCAAGACTCGGTGATCTCGTTCTCGTAGGCCTGAATCAGCTCCTCGTCGTCGGCCGGCAGCATGCCCCACGTTGAGCTCGTAGTCGGTGAAGTCATCGCCGAGGTCCCGGGCGCTGGATGGGTTGAGCCTGTGCCTCCCGTCTGGCCATTCACCAGTTCCCGCACTGCCTTGTGGAGCACAATCTCCGCCGTGATCTTGTTCATCGCGTGGTGGCAGATAGTCGACGTGAGCTTCGTTTCCCCCAGGAGCTGATGTAGCTCCGATAGCATGCGCTTCACCGTTGCATGGTTGACCGTGGCCGTAGTGTTCGCTGGCGCTCCCTTCCGAGGAGTGTAGAGCAGCCTGAGATTGCAGCACTGGCATGTGATCCATTGGCCCCACTGGTTGGCCATCGGTGGCCCCGGAATGTGCTTGTTGAAGCACGGCCACTGCTCCCCGCGTGTCCTCGGATCTCGGGGGTCTGCCTTCACACGCCTCGCCGGATCGAATGATCGAGGTCGTTGCTTCGGCTTGGCCTTTGCTTTCATGGATGCCGCCAGGATCGCCTCGGTCTCGGGGTCCACTGTCGGCGTCTCGCGCGAGGGATACGCCATGAGTCTGCGAAGAAGTTGTTGTCGAATTGAGAGGGGCGTACGAAACGCCACACATTTGAGCTGTAGCAGCTGCCGAAGATGAAGTTGTTCGTGCATGATGATACAACATCCACACCCTGTCACGTGCAACGGCTAACTCATGCTCATGTGGATCGCGCTCTCCCACAGCCAAGTCAAACCATACGGTGGCGAGTTCAATGAAATCGTGGTTGAGGTGTGAGGAACTCTTTGGTGTACTAGGTTGATTTCGGACTACCACATGAGCTTGTCCTTCTTGGCATGACTGTCCTCGAGTTAAGTGCTCAACGATATTCAAGACGTAGTGACCCTTGTGATTCACGTCAAGCTGGATGATGCTGGGTTGAGGGTCTTTGGTCTTCATAGCAAGGCCGGTTGCAAAGTCTATGATCATACCAACACCGTGAGCTCCTAGATAGTCCATGCCAATCAAAATGGGAACCAGGGTTGACTTGTCAAAGTACGACTGGTAGTACTCAGGAGGATTGGGAAGGGTGTACAACGAGAAGTGTTGAGGATGTCCCGAAGCTTGACTGCTGATAGTGGTACGACAAACGGCCCGTCCCCACTTAACCTGAAGTACGGTCGCGCAGCCTGATCAAGTTCAATCCGAGCTCCCTTGTCCACAGCCAGGATGGCCGTAATGAGACCTTGCACCACAGCCTCTGGTGCGGCCGAGGCGGTTGCCCCACAGTCTAGCATGCCCACCTGTGGGTTGAACCCACTCGACTGAGCATCAGCCGAGTTCAACTCGAGACCCTCACTCAGCTCAAGGCCACCCATGAAGTAGTCCGCGGCATAGGCATTCACAGAGCGGGATGAGTCCTTACTCTTGTTCTTGGTTTTGCCTTTCCCTTTTGTCCACACTTGAGCATCCATCCACATGCCCTTCTTGGACTTGCTCTTCCCCTTGCCCTTGCCCTTGCCGATGTAGTAGTCGCCGAACACGTCCGAGACATACGCCGAGGCCTTGCCCTTCGAGCCCTTATAGCCGCCATTGAACCGAGCACTGGGGCAGTCCCTGACAAAGTGATTGCCCCCACAATTGAAGCACTTACCGCTGCCCTTAGTTGCGGTCACCGCTCCAAATCCCCGGTCGCGACGTAAGGCTTGGGCCGCACGATGGGCCTCCGAGTGACAGTTTTTCCTTTTGGTTTGGTTTTATGGTTGAGGTTTCCTACGGCAGCTTCGCGATACGAGTTCTTCCTCTTCGGTGCGATGTCGGAGCATCGAGAGCGACCACATGTGCCTACATGGGATGGCCAAGCAAGATCCTGGAGGCGCTACACCAGGGAAGTTTCATGGTGGGTTCAAAGCGTGCCTCTCCACAAACGGAGGTACTGTGGAGCCCAGCTGTTGAGCAGGCTCACTGGTCCGGCGAGATTGCTGGCGATGAGCTGGTCGACATTGGTGCTGGACTCGAAGGATGGAGTTCGGGTCCTCTTGACCCGCCTTGCGGGTTCTCCTCTCGTGAGGAAGAGCCTTCCGAATGCCGCAGCGATCTGCCAGCAGTACTTCAGTTTCCGAAGGAACACCGCCGAGTCTATCGGGAACTTCTTGGTTCGGGAGACGCTGGTGCATGAGGAGTTCGTGGAGGCCATCATCAGGCTTCACGAGGAGAAGGAAGGAGTCAGCCAGGACCAGAGGGACTTTGGGCTTCCTCCAGCTTCGGATGATTGGGATGATGATTCCTGGAGTGGTAGTTGGGGCTGGTGGAACTACGACGACGAGTACCCCTACGAGGAGGGCGATGATGAAGGTTCCCCTCCCGTTGATTCTCCAGGTGCTCATGGTGATGGTGGCCCCGGACCGACTTCCGATGGAACACCAGTCGCAGCCTGCCCTGGCTCCTCGCCGAGCCATGGCCACAGTGCTTCTGGTGGACGAGCTTCTACTTCCACTGTTGGTACGCCACCGTGGTGAACGAGATGAGCGTCACCGACTCGTTCATCATGGGCGTTCTTCGTGGATGGCGGCTCTTGCAGGCCGCGGGCTTGTCGGCAGAGGAGAAGAGAGACATTCTAGGAGCCACCAGGAACTCGCTGCATTACGACACCATTGCCAGCGCCCTTCAGAACCTCTGGGATGATCAACTACTGGCTGGACATCGGCACCGAGGCGGCGGCGATCACCACTTCCACATGGCGGAGCAGACGGACTACGAGGGTTTCTACCAAGACCAGTGGTGGCCAGAGGAGGAGAGTTGGCATGATGGCTANGCTGGACATCGGCACCGAGGCGGCGGCGATCACCACTTCCACATGGCGGAGCAGACGGACTACGAGGGTTTCTACCAAGACCAGTGGTGGCCAGAGGAGGAGAGTTGGCATGATGGCTAGTACGTCGACGGCTACGGAGCCGAGGATGAATGGTGGCCAGACCATAAGGATGCGAAGCTCAAGGAGCAGTTCTTCACATCACCGATTGCATTGCAGCCGCGCCTCCAGGGGGGCGACCACAAGCGGACGTGGAACGATCGCTGGAATGACATGCCAGACTCTTGGGTCGATCGC
>BGNK01001830.1:32538-43103 GCA_003297005.1 Symbiodinium sp. clade A Y106
CTCTTGTGGACGTGTGCACATATGTCGTGTACGAGGATGTGGCCAGGCACATGCCATGTGGCAGCACTACCAGGCCTTGTCCGCCAAGGCTGCGTCCGCCAAAGCCTCTGGCAACTGACTTTCGGCACTTCGTGTGCTTTATCTCTTCGCGGGCGCCCCGCGGGATGGGGATATTCGATGGCAGCTTGAACAGCTTTGCAAACAGCATCGTGTCAGTTTGGACATGACGGAATTTGACTNGCTGGACATCGGCACCGAGGCGGCGGCGATCACCACTTCCACATGGCGGAGCAGACGGACTACGAGGGTTTCTACCAAGACCAGTGGTGGCCAGAGGAGGAGAGTTGGCATGATGGCTACTACGTCGACGGCTACGGAGCCGAGGATGAATGGTGGCCAGACGATTGGTCTGGCATGGAACAGCAGCAGGCCGAGGCAGAGCTTGAGGACAATGAGGAGACTTCGAAGAAGCTGGAGGAGGCTCAGAAAGCTGAGCAAGTTGCCGAGAGTTTGGCCATGGAGGCCAACCGGACATGACTCCGAAGCAGAGCTAGGCTCGACAGAGAAAGTCGTCGTCCTCTTAGAGGTCAAAGAGACAAGGCTCTGGAGCGGTCTGCTCCGCTACCATGCAGCGAGAGCTGCACAGTAACGTGTTTGGGCTCTCAAGTGTTCACCAAAGAAGATGCCGAGCGTGCGAGTCGTTAAGAGCACCGAGCTCTGTTTTGCACGCACGCACAAGTGCGATCCGCGGCTCTGGCCGGCCGTCTAAGAACCTACCAGCAAAAGGGGCCCCTTGGTCAAGCCTGAATGTTACAGCACACGAGCGAGCAACTGAAGATCAAACTGACATGCTGCAGAATCCTAAACCCCCAAACCCTGAACTCTGAATCCTAAAGCCCTAAACCCTAAACTAAGCAAAACAGCTCCGTGTGCGCCAAGGCCGTGATGCCGAGGCGCAGAGGGCTGTTTGTTTGGGGTTTAGATTTTAGGGTTTGGGGTTTATGGTTGAGAGTTTGGGGTTTAGGGTTTAGGGACTGGGAACCGGGAGGGCTGCAACTTAGTATCTGAGGAGGTAACCTTCAACCTTTTGGGGGTGCAAATAATCACTACCATCATTGTAAAGGTTTAACCTGTTTTGGGCCAGGATACTCAGCCCCGAAGGCAAAATTCTGAATATTGCTAGTGTTAGGATTGTAGTAGTGCAATTCGTCATATCTACCATGAACAGTATAGGAGCCGGAATACTTACCAATACTATTTTGGGGGGTCCTTGTCATACTTATAGTAGAATGGGCCCCAAAACCCTATTCTATCCAGTAAGGCCCCTAAAAACCCTTATAGTAACCCTTATAGTGACCCTTATAGAATCCGTTTGTGGAGCCCTTGAAAGGAACTCTATTCTAATTATTAAGGCCCTTACATTAAATGCTCAGCTCCTTCCGGGCTCCACATGAAGTTTGGACTCACGAGGTCCGGTTACCAGAGCCCCATGAGATGAGAGCGGAGTACTTTCCTTCATAGGGACCCTAGGGGGGGAGGGGGGAGAGGGGTCGGGGGCCTTGATACCCATACTAAGGACTTAATATGGCTTATTTACGGAAGTATAGTCCCCTACCCGCCCCCCTACCCCCCTAAGGGTCCTTTTTGTTTCCTTGGCGTGACAGTCCAGTACCGGGCGCAACCGCACCTCCCCTCCCTGTATCAAATCCTAAAGGCAAATCTATAAGGACACGGGGGGGGCTAAAGGAAGTCGAGGTAAAAGCGACGTTCTAACCCAGGTTGAACACCACCGTATTGCGTTGGGATATGGTGCAACGAAGGCTCAAGGTATTGGCGTAGTAAGGTTCCCATAGGAATCTGTACGAGTAGCACCTAAATCCCAATAAACCCTAATAGCCCTGAACAGTAGAAGGATTGGTAAATCCTTATTCCAAACCTTAAACCTCAAACTCCTACCGTCTGAGATGCATGCCCCAACACCCTCAGCCCTAAACCCTACATGCCTCAACCCTACACCCTAAATCCTAAACCCTACATCCCTAAACCCTAAACCCTACATGCCTAAACCTTAAACCCTAAACCCTACATGCCTAAACCTTAAACCCCAGACCCTTCAAACTATCACAGGCTGCCCTGCAAGCGTCTCTGGGGACCAAGTGCTGCTGGGGCCTTCATGCCGAACGAAAATGGCTTCAGGGTTCAAGGGTTCAGGGTTTAGGGGTTTAGGGGTTTTGGGTTTAGGGTTTAGGGGTTTTGGGTTTAGGCGGTTTAGGGTTTATGGGCTTTGGGTTTAGGGTTTCTGGAGTTTCTGGTTCTGGTTTAAGGATTGTACTTGAATACTTTCTTAGACGTGTGCCTAGAACGAACCATCATGAAATAAGGGTGAGTACTTTCTTTTCCTTGTTTACTTCAAAGTCCAGCTTTAGGCCTCCAGAGTTGAGTTAGCTTTTGTTCAAACTACCAAGGGCCGGTTTAGGGTTTAGGATTTTAACGTTTAGGGGCTTGGGGTTTAGGGTTTAGCGTGTAGGGTTTAGGGATTTAGGGATTTAGGGTTTAGGGTGCAGGGTGTGCAAAAGTTCGGCTGTCGCGGCTTCCATAGCTCACAGGCTGAACGCCCATGGAACCTTCAAGTCTCCAGCCTAAGGGTCCAAAGTTGGACCCAACAATTAGGTACTAGTATTTAGGATGGTTACTGTCTCGGAGAGTATACGACAATTAGGTACTGGGACCGTTAGGGTCAACTACTCGAATCTACACCTCGACACCCTTGAACCCTTGAGTCTTTCAGGTTGTTTTCGGTTTGTTGAAGGGTATAGGGTTTAGGCAGAGATGGGGCCGTAAGTATGTCGCAATATTCCTCTGTGGTCGGAAAGCTGTTTGTAGAGCAATCTCAGATGGCCTGAAGCGCTAAACACGGAGACCTAGGGTTTCGAGGTTTTGGGCAGTTTAGGGTTTAGGATGCTGGTGCTTTTTGGCAGCCGAAGCAGCAGCACTAGTCGTAGGAGTCGTTGTCGTAGTCGCAGTCATTGAAAAGCCACAACAATACTAGTTACTAGAATTGTTTTACGAGCTCTGACGATAATAGAGTATATTGCACCCCCGAAACCCTTGTCTGAGTGCTAAGTACCCTTTGCTGCACCCTTGTAATGTCATAACCTTTCAAACTTATAACGCCCCCCCCCCCCAAGCCCTTAAATGAACCCTGCTCTGATAATATGATGGCCGCTCGATTGGTGGAGCAAGTAGCCCGTGACCTGGCCCAGCATGCCACATATCCAGCGGCAAGCTTCCTACATCCGGACGCCCTGATCGGCAGCAGCAGACTCAATACCAAGCTCTGAATAGTAGTCACCTCCTCTTAACTAAACTCCCAACAGTCTACCATGACGCAAGCCCAGACCATTCATACCATGCCACGAGTAGTGCAAAGACCCTCACCATCCAGCAGCCACAACATGTCAAAGATCATATGCCGTACTATGTAGGAAGATGAATAGTGAAGGAGGAAAGGAACCCAAAGGAACCCTGCTCTAATTGTCAAGGCGCTGTAGCAGCAGCCCCAAACAATCAAGACTTGCTTGCTGGGCTTGGCGATCGCTGCCCCCTTGCAAAGATGGAGGACAGGCTTCGGCCAACTATTCTGTGTAGGGGTCTTTGGGGGTTCCTGTAAAGGGGTTTATAAGGGCTACAGTACTATAAGGGCTATTATAAGGGTATAGTGTAGGGACCTTAATAATTAGAATAGGGTTTTGGGGGGTTCCTTATTTTAACGATAGCATAATACGCCCCCAAACCCTATTCTAATTATTAAGGCCCCTATATTGGGGTTTCGGGTAGGGCTTAGTGTCCAGGGTTTTAAGGTCCCCTTAACATAGGGGCCTTAATAATTACATATACTATTTCGGTGGTTCCTTATGATGATTATAATATAATAGGCACCAAAGCCCTATTCCAATAAATACGGCCCCTCTATTTCATCTGAAACCTGATCTCCCCGCTTACCCCTGAAAAGCCAGCGCCTGATGCGCCGAACCCTACTTGGAGGTTCATGGGCAATTATAAGTGGGGTTATAAGTGGGGTAACTATAGCTAGAACCCCTATTGGGGGACTTATAGCCCCACTTATAACTACCCATGAACCTCCAAGTACAGAACGGGACTAAACCCTAAACCCTGATGCCGCGGACGTCTAAGGTTTAGGGTTTCGGGTCTGGGGCCGGCTTCGACAGAGGTCACGACGCTTCAGGCTCCGCATCACAGGGCTGAAATAGTATATACCTTGGCTGCAAAATACCGAGATAGGGATTACTTTAAGGCCAAAGGTGCATACTATGACATGAGCCCTTCGGGTAAGCCCTGTTTGAGTTTGAGTGCACGCCCGAATCGGGTGGGTCTGCAGCGAGAGCGAAACGTCCCTTGGACATAGAGAAAAAACTTAAAACCTCTTCTGGGCTTGGGGGTATACCCTCTGCGTCCAGGTATCTTAGGAAGGTCCGGAATCTCATAGGGAAAGCTCTTGGGTCTCTTTGGGGTCTCCGAAATCCTGCTTTTTTTGGTTTTCCCCAGCGTTTCTGCAGCTCTTTCTGAAGACTGCTACAACTTCAGGGTTTAGGGTTTACTATGTACCGACCTGACCTGGGATTTTTTGTTACTTGTCCTGATTGGTTGAATACAGAGTCCTAACTATAAATGAATTCGGGGGACTCGTGAAACCGACACCTCCTTTAGGACTTAGGGCGTCGAGTTTAGGGCTAATGGGGTTTAGGGGTTGCGGAACCTAAACTTTGAAGTCTTAAATCCTATCCTCTGGGCCTCAGCCTTCCGGTCACAGAACCCTAAACCCCTAAACCCTAGAACCCTAGACCCCCTAATTAAAACCCTAAACCCTAAAACCCTAAACCCTCTAAAACCCTGAACCCTAAGATTTCCGTTTAAACAAAGAACGTGCAACCCCGAGACGCACATCCGAAAGCCCCACATCCAAGCTACGCAGGACAAGAAGCCTCCCGTGGATACAAGGCCCCGGGACAAAGCAGTACAGTGCAGATATGTAGTGTAGGGACGTTAATGATTGGAGTAGGGTTTTGGGGGATAGCATACTACAGCTATCATACGGAACTCTCAAAAACCCTATTCTAATTATTGAGGCCCCTACTCTAGTGCAGTGTCCTTCTGGGGCAATCCCGAAGCCCAAGACGCCACACCAAAAAGAACATAAGGTCGTGGTTTAGGGTTTAGGGGTTTGGGTTTAGGGTTTAGGGCCTAGGGTTCCGCCTCGGGCCCAAACACCCTAAACTACTAGAGGATTCTTGACGACTCGCGCGTGAGAAATTGTTGTCACCACGAAGATCATCACCAAGTCTCATAATGCAATTGACGTATGTATGCATATGCATGCATGCATGCATGCATGCACGTATGTATGCATGTATGTGTGTACGTATGTATGTATGTATGTGGGTATGTAGGTATGTATGCATGCAGGTATGTATGCATGTATGTGTATATATTTATATAACATACATGCATATGCATGCGTATGACTATGTGGATGTGGATGTGCATGCACATACACATATACACACACATAACACATACCTATCTGAATACGTACATGCATACACCAACGTCCTACTTTCGTTGTTCAAACCGGCTCCCATACTAGTTGAGTCAACGTCCCTATTCTGCCCTGTCTAAGCAAGCCTCTAGCAATTCAGGGTTTGAAAGTGTCAGGGTTTCGGGATTTGATGCATTTCGGCGGGTAGCCGTCCAGCTCTTGGGCTTTTGGGTTTAGGCTTTTGAGTGGAGGTTTGGAGGTAGACCCCTGGTGATTAAACCTTCTTTAAGAGACCTCATCTTAGGATCACCATTTCAGTCCCGAAAAGCTAAAACGGAAGGTGCATGTTAGCCAGAAGTCTACATTGGTTTTGAGGATTTTAGCTTTTGGTCTAGGGCTGAGGGAATTGTTATATCCCTGCTCACACAAACTTGAAATTACCCTTGGAATCACTTGTAGCACAATTTAAGCAGCATGAACCCCCATGAAACCCATATGAAACCCGATAAAGACCCAAACCCTCAACCCTAAACCCTTATGAAACCCGACGAAGACTGCCCGACGCAGCGCAGGCGGCTCGACCCGCTGATCTTGCTACGAGATGCGACGAAAGAGCAGAAGCGTGTCGGGGTCGCCCAGGGTCCTTGGGGTTTAGGGTTTTTAGGGTTAAGTTTTGGGTTTAAGTTTAATTAGGGGTTTAGGGTTAGGGTGTTGGGATTCTGAGTCTCAGGGGTAGTAGAAGGGCTCAGTCATGAGACTTGGGATTTGCGAGCTGTAGCTTTCTCTACGCTGATTTGCATTGAGAAATCGTATGAAACCCCAAACCTCAAAACCGCAAAACGCTAAACCCGTTATGCGGCGGGCCGGCCTCGCTGTTATGACCCCAATGTCCTACCTTAACCCCGAATAAACCTACCTTTTTTTCGGACCTATATAAGGAAGTCATAAGAAGGAACCCGAATTAAAAAGGTAGGTTATTCAGGGTTAAGGCGAACCCTAATCTCCCAAACCCGAAAACTCTAGAACCCTAAACCCTAAAAGACACCCTAAAAAGGTAGGCTAAGGTGAACCGAATCTCCCAAACCGGATAACTCTAGAACCCTAAACCCTAAAAGAAACCCTAAAAAGGTAAGCTAAGGTGAACCCGAATCTCCCAAACCGGATAACTCTAGAACCCTAAACCCTGAACGAAACCCTAAAAAGGTAGGTTATTCAGGGTCAAGGTAAATCCTGAAGCCTGAGCCGGTCAGGAAGCCAGGTCTGAGCTCGAGATGTTCCGAGGGTTCACTGTCTAATGTAGGGGCTTTGGTAATTGGAATAGGGTTTGGGGTTCATTATTATATGGGGTTCCTTTGTAGGGGTCTGTAGTGGCTACTATAAGGGCTATTAAGCGGCTATTATAAGGATATAGTGTAGGGGCCTTCATAATTAGAATAGGGTTTTGGAGGGTTCCTTATCATAGTTAGTAGAATATACCCCAAACCTTATTCTAATTACTAAGGCTCCTACATTATGTTAATGAGACTTAGGGTTTAGGGCCGTTTAGGGTTTATGAGGTGTGAACATAGTACCATATACACCGAAATCCCGTTTGTCGTCCCTGAACACTCATAATTAGTATTACAATATACCCGAAAATCCTTTTTATAGCGCCTCTTTGATCTCACAGTACCATATACCCCAAAGCCACACTTCACCCCCCCCAAGGAGAAGTCACCGCGTAGTTTAACCCCAAATGACGCACCCAGTTCCTCGAGAATCCCCTTGCCTGTTGCTGCTTGTCACTTACCTGGAGGTTCATGGGTAGTTATAAGTGGGGTTATAAGTAGGGTAACTATACTTATAACTCATATTAGGGGACTTATATCCTTACTTATAACTACACATGAACCTCTAAGTAGGGACCCCATAAAAGGGCATAAGTGTAAGCATTCTACATGGACATCCCTGGAAGCTTCATTCTAATTAAGGTGATGTATAACGTAGGAACCTGATTAAGAAACCTTGGGCCTTTATTAGGGTTCCTTATATGAATCCTACTATTTTGGGGTTATAGGCCCAGAGTTTCTTAATTAATCAGGTTCCTACACTACGGGATATCATTGGGTAGGTTGTTTGAGATTGTTGGTATGTGGTTGGCATCGAGATTCTGGAGGTATTAGGGTTGAGATCGTCGGGTCGATATCAGGTTTAAGGCTGAGGGTTTGAGCTTTAGGGTTCAGGGTTTGAGGTTCAGGGTTTCCTAAACCATAAACCCTAAACCCTCAGGGGTCCCAGGCGAAGAATCGTCAAGGACGTCAGCAATGCTTGTCGGCCACAGCAGCAACCATACTCTCAACCCCGAGGCATGAAACCACCCAAAACACCGTCCCAAAGGTTCAATGCTGAAACATTAAAAGCTAACCCCTACATAAACGATCCCCCTAAATCCTAAATCTGAGCTTTGGAGTACCATACTTTAATATGTTTATGTTAAAGGAACCATTATGAAATAAAGTGTATACTTTTTTCTCCCTAGTTACTTAAAAGCCCAGAAATCCAAGGTCACCATCAACCAGGATTACCTGAACATCAACGGCTACAAGGTACATCGTAGCACGAGGCCGGGTTTCAAGGGCTTTTGGGTTGTTCGGTGTATTTAGGTTTAGGGCTTAGGGCTTAGGGTTTAGGGCTTAGGGTTTAGGGTTTAGGGCTTAGGGTTTAGGGCTTAGGGTTTAGGGAACCCCAAAACCCGTCTTGAGGGCCATATTGTCGTTGGTTTTGATTCCCTAGTTTGAGGTTGGATAGCCCCTAAGCCCCATACCTTACAGCTAACCCTTAACTCCATCCCAGGCCCTAAGCCCTGATTTGGTGTTTCAGGAGTGTGGCAGTTTCAGAATGTCGGGGGACCCTTATCCAGAACCCTCAGCCTTCATGACGATCCCTAGTATCAGGACTAAGGAGCCCCAAAAAGGGACTGAGTTTTTGGTTCAGGACTTTAGGGTTAATAGGTAGCACTAATATTCTTATGAATTCTGCGGTGGGTTTCGGGTCTTCGGGCGTATGAAAAGCAGAGTTTTGTCTGTTCTGCGACATTGTCAGCCTTCCTGAATTGAGGGATTCCGAAAGCCAGGTGTCATACAGGGGCCTGAGCAGTTAGAAGTGTTATTCCTTACGCACCAACTCGAAGCACAGAGAGTGCGACCAGAGCGTGTGCTGGTGCAGGATATAATACAAGCTTCGGCATGTCAGCATGTCCAAGTCACAATCGAATGCTTGCGCCGGCAGCTTGATGCTGGAAAGGAAGCTGCTCGGAAAGCTGTCTGCAGCAAGCTATCCTCTTCTGATCGTTCACATTCCGGTTTGCAGGAGTGCTTTTGTACTCCACTGCCACAACGCCCATAGCTGGCAAGCACATTCGCGTAAGCCCATGCGCGCCGCAATGGCAGCGAAAGATGGAGATATCTCTTCGAGTACTGATCTCTTGCAATTCGACTGGTGACTACGGGGGCCAAAGGCTCGTAATTCTTTGGAAAACCCTCACCCTCATGAGTCCAAAGACTTCGTCCCGGACCACAGCGCATGGGGTTCTTTTTGTAGTTACCCGGGATCCGGCTACTTATCCAGTCAGTATTGGGGTCTTCCCTAGTCTGGTCTGGGGCCGGTTTGGGAGGCCTCTCTGACCCCTATTTGTAGGCTTTTGAGGTTCGGAGGTATCCGCAATGCCCGCACCCTCACTGTATGTACTCTAAACCCCTAAACCCCTAAATCTCCCAAAACCCAACCTTAACCCCCCCCCCCTCCTTGAAACCCGAGAACTTATGAGGTTCCTCCTTCCAGGCTCTTTGACTTGACCCATCGGTACAACATCCATCTAACCTAGCTTATGTACAGGTTCCGATAAGGGCTGTATAAGGTTTCCCTGAGCCCCCCCAGGAGCCCCCAAAGGCCCTTTTAATAGTGGGTATTTGGGGGGTCTATCCTCAGACGTCTTGCATAAACCCCTAAATTGGCGTCTTGTTTAGGAATCTAGTTGAAGTTGCCATAATAGGGATCTTTGGTAAATAATACGGTTCCTGTATTTATTATGATAACTTAAATTAAATCACCTAATAAGAACCCAACTAGGCAGCCTTCGGACCCTCAGCCAGGTGTGCCTACAGACGTGCGCCGGGAGAGCCCTTTTTGGACATTGGCTCCGTCTGGTGCGCTGACGGATATTTGGGGTTCTTTGGTTTAGGGTTTAGGGGCGTGGTGGTTTAGGGATTTTTGAGGGGTTTAGGGGTTTGGGGTTTGGGGGTTAGGGCTCAGGACCTCGGGTTTCGAAGGCCCAAGCCTCAAACCAAAAGCTGTTGCTCCATCCTTAGGATTCTGGTGATATGTACGATGCGCAGAGCTCTTGCGATTTAGGACGTAGGATGTAATTGAAAGTTTGCGCGTTTTTCTTCTTCCGGCTTTTAGATTGGCTGCTTCGTCAGTCGGTAGGTTTCAGGTTTCAACTGTTGGCACAAGCCAGTCTGGGTTGTAACGAGGCGACAGGCTATCGAATCCTCTGCAGCAGCTTCGCTGCGTGTTTTACTGCATCAACGGCAAGCTTGGCAAGATGTCCAAAAGCCCCATGGTCATGTGGGTCACAATCACCAACGGTCTCCGACTGGGCACGCAATCATTTCCATGTGCCGTAGGTTTAGCACGGCAACGCAAGACCTGAGACACCCAAGGCCCAAGGTGGGTTCGCGGCTTTGACTTTGAATCGCAGCATTTTCCATGCGGCAGTAATATCATGTGTTTCAAAACCGTTTGAGGAAATTATGTCTCCGATAAAGTCTCAAGGGCAGATTCGGATGATCGGGATGCGTTCGGCCGACATGCAAAAAAGCCGGCCGACATGCAGGAATGGCCGTCCGAGATGCAAAAACTTTGAGGTCGATGTTTGCGGTTGGCCGTCCGAGATGCAAAAACTCTGCGACCGATGTTTGCGGTTGGCCGTCCGAGATGCAAAAACTCTGCGGCCGATGTTTGCGGTTGG